>APFE031026382.1:5171-26569 GCA_000404065.3 Pinus taeda
AAGAGGTTTCCTGTAGATCTTTAGTCGATGCCCATTGACGAGCATGGGGATGGCTTCTTCATCAATAGTCCGGATAAGGACAGAACCATTTTCATTACACTTTTCCACTGCATATGGTCCTAGCCACCTCATTCTCAGCGTCCCTTTGAAATCCTTATGTCTGGAATCATACAACAGCGCCCAATCTCCTTGCTGGAATTGTTTTTCATTGAGGTGCCAGTCATGCCACACCTTCCTCTGAAGTTGAGTCACTTTTGAGTGGAGGAGGGCCTACATTCGAAGTTCGCCTAAGCCATTCAGCTGCATTAACCTTTCTTGTTGAGCATGGCTGAGATCTAGGTCCAGCTAAGCTGCCATCCTCAATGTGTTGTATTCAAACTCGATTGACAGCAAAGCTTTCTTCCCATAGACCAGCTCATAGGGTGTGAAACTAGTTGTGATATTCCAAGTGGTGTTGTAGGCCCAAGTGGCCTCAACCAAACAATCTGCCCAATCCCTTCTGCTACTGCTCACCACCTTAGTCAAGATCCCCTCTAATGCTCTGTTGGTGACTTCCACTTGCCCATTCTCTTGAGGATGATATGGGGTGGAAGTCCTATGCTTGATTTTGTGATGAGCAAGCAAGTTTTCAATCAAATTGGAGGTGAACTGGCTTCCTTGATCGGTGACTAACTCCCTTGGGTAGCCAAATTTTTAGAAAATGTTCTCTTAAAAACTCGGCCACCTTTTCTTCTATTGCTGCTTTGATTGCCTTGGTCTCTGCCCACTTTTTCAGATAATCTGTACACACAATGATGTAAGACTTTTGCCTTGAAGGAGGGTTCATAGGACCCACAAAATCCATACCCCACTTCTCAAATGGATTAAGAGTCACCTGAGGTTGGAGAGGCATTTCATCCCTTGGGGTTGGTTTCCCCATCCTTTGGCATTGGTCACATTGGCTGATATATCTTCTGACATCTTGATGAAGAGTGGGCCAATAGTAGCCTACTTGTAGAATCTTGAAGGCAGTCCTCTTGGCTGCAAAATGTCCTCCACAAGGCCCATCATGACAAGTTAGGAGGATGTCAAAGACTTGCTCCTCCCTTACACAACGCCTTAAGATCTGATCATGGCCAAGTTTGAACAAGTTGCCCCTGATCCAAGTGAATGAGGCACTTTTCCTCACGATTCTGATCTTCTCCTTTGAGGATAAGTGCGGAGGGAACTGTGCGGAGACCAGATAGTTGGATATATCAGAAAACCATGGGGAGAGTGCTGAGATAGCAAACAGATGCTCATCTGGCATCTGGTCATCCACTGTTTCTTCTTCACCTGAAGTCAAATTCACTCTAGACAAAAAGTCAGCAACAACATTTTCTTTACCTGGTTTGTCAACGATGGTCAAATCAAACTACTACAACAAAAGTAACCATCTAATAATACGAGCATTCACATCAGGCTTATTCATTAAATATCTGATTGCAGCATGGTCAGTATGTACAAATTTTTGATAGCCAGTGATATAGTGTCGGAACTTGTTCAGGGAATGGACCATCGCCAGGAACTCTTTCCCAGTTACCGTATAATTCATTTCCTCCTTGGATAATTTTTTGCTGACAAAGTATATAGCATATGGGAGTTTTTCTTCAACTTGTCCTAAGGCTTCCCCTATGGCTTTGTTCGAGGCATCAGTGTGGATGTGGAAAGGTAGGGCCCAGTTTGGGCCTCTCAGAATTGGAGCAAACACCAACTTATCCTTCAACTCATTCAAAGCCTTCTGGCAGTCATCCGACCATTTAAACTCAACATCTTTTGCTAAGAGGTCAAACAATGGCGAGGCTAGCTTACTAAAGTCTTTAATGAATCTACGGTAATATCCTACTAAGCCTAGGAAACTCCGGACATCTCTCACCTTCTGAGGAGGGGGGACCCTTTTGATGATAGCAACTTTACTGGGATCCACCTGTAACCCCTGGTGAGAAATGGTATGGCCTAACACGGTCCCTTCAGTCATCAAGAACTCACATTTCTCAGGATTCAGGGACAGGTTCATCTCAATGCACTTGCTCAAAACTTTTCCCAGGTTGGATAAGGCTTCCTGGAAGCTAGACCCGTAAGGAGTAAAGTCATCCATATAGATTTCTACTGAATCATGGACCAACTCGGCAAAGATGCTTAATACAGCTCTCTAGAAAGTGGAAGGGGCATTGCATAGCCCAAAGGGAAGGATGCGGTAGGAAAAGGTACCCCATGGATAAGTGAAAGTGGTCTTATCTTGGTCCTCCGGGCTGATTTGGATCTGATTATACCCGCTGAACCCATCTAGGAAAGAGAAAAACTTCTTCCCTGCCAGACCATCCAACACTTGATCTATGAAAGGTAAAGGGAAGTGGTCTTTCTTGGTGGCTTTGTTCATTTCTCTGTAGTCCACACAGATTCTCCATTTCCCATTTTTCTTGGGTACCAACACCAAAGGGGAAACCCATTCGCTATCCGAGATGGGGTAGATGAATCCTGCATCCAACAATTTTTGCACTTCTTCTTTAACAATGTCCTTGAGGGCTGGATTCATTCTCCTCTAAGGTTTTATGACTAGTTTATAGTCCTCCTTAATGTAGATATGATGGGTACACACTGAGGGATGGATTCCCTTCATTTCCTTGTAGCTCTAGGAAAAAGCCTCCAAATGGCGAGTCAAGAGGCTACATAGCTCCTTTTCCTGAGAGGGAGAGAGAGAGGAGCTGATATTTAAAGTCCTTTCAGGGCCAAACTCCACATTCTTAACTTTGGGAGTGGTCAGATCAATCGCACATAGGTCCACTAAAGCGTTGGCTTGGGTATCTTCCACCAACTCTTCTAAGGATAGTGCACCAGGGGGAGGATTTTGGATTAAGTTCTCAATTAGATCATCCTCAGTTTGAGGGCCTCCCCTGGTGGCCTCTACTGTGCATAATGGTCCAGAGTAGACCTCATCCTCTTCTCCTTCTTACAACTAGAGGGGTAAGTCATGTTCTAGTAGAGGTTGGGTAGGAGGGTATAGGACCAGCTATTTGGACATAGGCCCATTTTTGATGGTCATGCTTCCTGCTCGACAGCTGATGTAAGCATCCACAGTAGCCAGGCAAGGCCTTCTAAAAAAGAGGGGATATCCAGTGAGTTTTTCCTTTGGCTAAAGGACCAAAAAGTCCGTAGGATACTCCCAGGAGTTGACAGAGACCAAGACATCTTCCACAATCCCTTTGGGAGTCACAATGGAGGGGTCTGCCAATTGCAACACTGTCGAGGTCTTCCTTATAGAACTTTGAAGGTTGAGCTGAAGCATGGTGTCCCTGGTCATCACATTAATGGCGGCCCCTAGATCAATCAAGGTGTGGGGTATGATAGTGCCATTGATGTGGACATCAACTACAGGGCTCCCAGGGTCCAAATACTTTGGATAGATTACTTGCCCCAACATGAGATCAGACAGTTTTCCTATGACATTGATGGTTGAGGCATCTCTCTTTCGCCTTCCTAGGTGCCTAAAACACTTCTCCTTAATCAATTTTTTCTATATCGGTACATCTTTTATGGCCTGGAGAAGTGGTATTTTCACACACAACTGCTTGACTTCTCCCAGAATCGCATTCTCTTCTGGGTTGGGTTGTGTGGTTACTATTAGTCACTCAAGAAAGGGTGGAATGGCTTGGGGTTCACTTTCCTATTTCTCTTCCTCCTCCTCTAGGGGAGGAGGTTGGCGCTCTGGAAGAACCTTCCCAGATTGCAGGCTGATCTCCTGGATCTCCACAACATAGGTAGGGCATGTTGTTTCCCCAGTATATACCTGTTGGGCCTGTCTGTTGTTGGGGTTCGGTTTCGGTTGAGAAGGCATCTGGGGTTGTCTTGGAGGAGCAGGAGGTAATGGTTGTGGTTGAGCCGATGGTGGAGGCAGAATGGAGGGAGGAGTGTTTTATTAGGGCCTCCACCCCAGCTGAGGTGCATTCCACTGAGGTTGTGACTGAGCATGAGAGTGAAACGAATGAGAAGGAGGTTGAGCATGGTATGGAGATGGATAAGACCACGGGGGAGGTGCGGACCAGGAAGGACGAGCAGGGGGGGCCCAAGAAGGTATATGAGCAAATTGGTTGGGGTTATAATAAGCTTGGGATGTCCCTTGCATCCCCTGCTGGTAAGGTCTGGGTCCATATGGCCTCCTTTGGTTGAGGAAGTAGAGAGGTTTAGTAACCACCTCAGTCCCTAGGTACATGGCTTTAAATCCAGGCAAGGTAGGGCATTGGTTGGTGGGGTGGTCTTCCTTGCAAACAAAACATACCTCTACTGAGTGCAATGGGAACTGATTCTTGGGATGCTTCCTCGTGCATCTAGGACAAAAAATGGCCAAAGCCCTCTCAGCTTATTCTTTCTTTTGCTGAATTCGGAACGTATCAAGTTGCATGGCAATAGTTTGACTCATCTCACTCTTGAGGTCTTCCATCTGGTTAGAAAACTCATGCTTGGAGAAAGAGGTACTAGTTGAAAGATGATTCCCCCTACCTCTCTTCTGGGCCGCCCTAGAATGGTTTCTAAACACGGTCTTTATGTCCTCATAAGGTATTTGGTAGATGTCTCCTCCAGCCAGCATGTTAAGGGTGTCTAGAAGGTCTTCAGGGACTCCTCGGAATAGAACCAGCTTCGGAGATTCTGGGTCAAGTGTGCACTTGGCCCTTTTATAACTGATTTGGAACCTTTCTTCATAGTCCTCTAAAGATTCATCGC
Organism: Pinus taeda; assembly: GCA_000404065.3. Lineage (NCBI taxonomy): Eukaryota > Viridiplantae > Streptophyta > Pinopsida > Pinales > Pinaceae > Pinus > Pinus taeda. The sequence goes on from APFE031026382.1 coordinate 9,909, forward strand.
TTCCCATAGTCATCCGAAAGATTTCTCCCTTAGTTTCCTTGGATCTACAGTAGTCCCGGTATTTGGCATTAAAAGCTTGCTGCATCTAAGCCCAAGTGGTGATACTGTTTCCAGGTAACCCCATGAACCAGTGTAATGTCGCGTCCTTGAGGGTAGAGGGAAAGGGTTTCAACTTTTTCTCATCCTCAGCATAGTCATAAGTTCGACAAAGGACAACAAACTCAAATAGGAAGGTATCAGGGTCTTCAATAGTTAGTCCATGGAAGTGAGGTAGAGCAGACGGACTTATGTTTTTCATTTTCATGTCTCCATTGGTCTCTTGGATGGGAAAGGCACCTTCTATTCTCTCATCTTCTCTTCTACCGTTTCGATTTTTAGCCATGGCTTTAGATGGATTGTTCTCTAACTCTTCTTCTGTTATAGGATCTTCGTATATCTCAGGAGGTTCACCTATAGATTCTTCTGGCTCACTGTCACTAGAGAAGAGAGAAGGTTGACTCAGTGATGTGGTGGGGGTGTTGGGTAAGAATTTTTTGATTTTATCTATCTTCCTACGAGGCATGAAATGGAAAGACGTTTTGATTTCTTTTGTTTGTTTTTCTCTTCTAGTACCTGCAAAACTAAAATAGATTGAACTGCAACTAACTATCTTGCTGAAATGGAAATGCGGAATTGAAATGAAAGCAAGAAAGTACTAATCTATTTTGCTCAAATGAAATCACAGGAATTGAAATGCTAAGTTATGCTTGCAGAATGGAAATTACGGAATTGAAATGCTAAGCTATTCTTGCAGAATGGAAAGGCTAATATATGAAAGCAGGAAATGTCTACTCTACTTTTGCGGAAATGAAATTGCAGAATGGAAATGAAGTAAACTACTTAGGAGAAGGTTGTAGGAGAAAATAGAATAAAAGCAACAATCACCAATACTCTGACACTTCCTTGGAAACGGCGCCAAAAAGATGGTGGGATCCAGTATTGCAGCAATAATGTTGCAACTCCTGGGACTACCTTCTTTAATTTTATCAACCCGGTTGTTCGTAACAAACTTGGAAGCGATGGTGCTGTATGCACAAGTACTAGCTCTTGTCGCAACTGTCATTTGGTCAGCTGGCACAAGTCTGCTAGGAGCTTAAGCCAACTTCTATGAGCTCTTAGAAGAAGCTTTTTAATTGATGGATGAAAGCTAACTCAAATAACGCTAATCTATTTGCAAAAAGAGATTGAAAAACTAAAGGAAAGCGCAAACCCTAACAAACTCTAATTCTACTGGCTAGCCCTACTAATGCAAGGATGAGAATGCAAACTACTGAAAGAGATGCCATTACCTTCTTTGAAGGTAAAATACATGTGCCTAGACTACCTCTGTCCTAAGAAAACATCTTTTTGTATTTTTGATTAAGTTGTCAGTTTCATCATGCATATGCTTTCACTGTTCTTTACTATGCAGGAGTGGATCAAGGAGGAGGAATGCTTGGAAAAGGTTTGGAAGTTTCAGAGAGGGTCTAAGGAGTCCCCAACACCCTTCCAGAGAGTTTCACAAAGTTTTTCTATCAATAAACCTCATTTGTGAGCTTCTACACGAAGTCTGCAGGGGTTCTACAGGATGTTCAAAGATTTCTACAGGATGTTTAGAAATTTCTACAGGATGTTTGAAAAGTAGATTTTAGCGGATGGGTGAGTGATGGAAGATGCATGAATGGATAAGGAGGTAGGATAGGGGCCTAGAGTGACCCAGGGACTGGTGGATGGAGTGGTGAGAGGGTATAGAAGGCTGACTTGGCTTAAAGAAGGCTAAGGCAATGATTGAGCACGTAGGTAGGGTTACGTGGGAAAAAGGACAGATGAGAGATGAGGAACCTAGCTAGGAGATGGAACACGTGGCTCTAATGAATCTTAGGTGGATTAAAGAGTGGTAGAGATACCCTGCACGGTGTACATTCAACCAAATCAACGAAGTCTTGCAAATAATCAAAGTCCTAGCTAATCTAGTCTAACTATCAATAACATGAATGAATAACAACTTTATTTGGAAAGAAAACCATGTACATCAACTATGCTAAGAAACATTTCAGAGATATAAACCCATAACTAATTTCTGCAAATGAAAACAGTACACTAAGGATTGCATGGTCAAGCAAACTAGTGTTTTTGTTGGGACAACACTGTTTCTTCAATTCTAGCCCCTAATCCAATAAGGATGAGGTGAAACCGAGAGTGTTGTTGTCCCTTTTCTTGGAGCTTTTTTTGTTATTATCCTACCAATCTATTTTAAACACCTGAAGCAATTCTATTCATAAACAATGATCTATCTAATCAACACAACTAAATCTACCTAACAGAAATATGTTTCAAATGCATAAAAGGAAAACAACGATGCATAAAGGAAAAGTAACAGTACAAAAAGGAAGCCCTAGGCTCTCAGGTTGGGCCCAACCTTGAGAGCTATGGCTCCAATATAAAACTCAAAGTTGATATAAAATCGGACTGCTTCTCATTATCAAGAAATAGTCATAAGAGTTATGCCAAAATGGCTACAAGATAACAAGCTAAAGCTAACAGCACTGTGGTGCAAAATATGCAATGGTTTCAAAAGTCCCTTATGAAGGCTGAGGGCTTAACATTTATACACCACGAGGGCCCTAGCTGGCCTCCTAAATCTATGGGACTTGGCTGTCCAAACTGTGAGTTAGACAGTCCCTTCCAAAATCTGCTTGGCTGCGTTCTAGATCCGGTTTTGGTGGCCTTTGGAGCTCGGAGTTGGGGGTGAAGATCCCGAGGAAGGGCTATTTAATTCCATAGACAACCCCCCTATGAATCCTCACCTCAAGCTTGGCTATCTTCTAGCTTATGATTGCTCAGTTTTGCTCCAACATGTGTCAAAAAACCTGAAATGAGCACGTGTTAACCACCTAGGAAGAGTGACTACCCTTATTCATACAAATGACATAAACATACTGAAAAATAATGCATAAGCTATGAAAAATGAAAGATTGAACAAGGACTGAACAAGGATAATTAGGTCAAATGAGCCCAACAAGTTACCAAATTTGGGGCTCATCACCAATGTAACCAACAAACACTATAGCTTGTTGTACTTGAAATGTAGAATACGAAATTGTATAGTATAGTATACACACACACACACACACACACACAATACAAGGATTATTTAATGTTACAATGACAACCCGCTTATATACCTAGGCAGGTTCTCCTTCAATGAATATTCATGTCCTTTAGAAACATGCCTCTTCACTAACTAATAATTAATTAACTATAATTATGATTACTATTTATTCATTTATTTTTATTTATTTTTATATAAATTATATTCCTAACAATCAACACTTGTCAAAAACTGAAATGATTAGTTAAGGGAAGTTAAGTGGGATCCTATTTTCTAGGAGTGTGCCCACATGCAACAAAGATGCACATGCATGCGACTAGAAAGAGAACGTCTTCAACATGAAGGATTGCGCTCAAGTATGGAGAAATTTCTCAACATGAAGGAGTGTGCTCAAGGAGGGAACACTTTTTCAGCCTAAAGGAGTGCGCTCAACTCAAGTGCATGTCTTCACCAACTTGAATTGCACTTTTGCCATAAAAAGCGTTTTTCTTGCCTTTTTTTCACTTTTTTTTATGCTTTTGTGTGATTTTTTGAGTGTGTTCATGGTGTAAACGCTAGTTTCTAAGTCAAAACAAGCCATGAGTTCACCTAACCATGGACTAGATAACCTAAGCTTCTAAGGGTTAGGTGACAACACTTAGGAAAAATTAGGAGGATGTGACAATGGGAGAAACATACAAATAACAAATTAGACAACATGACAACATTAGGGGGCTTGAAACGATGATTCGTGTAGGCTCCAAAATTGACAGGAAAAATTTTTTGGAGGGTCGTTGTCGTAGCGACAACACCAGTAGAGCTACCAATACTGATTTTCACACAACACACATCTATCAAATGGTAGTAGACATAATTTAAATACTTGAGCATACATGGGGGAGAATTTAAAATTTGTTTAATGTAAAAACTAAAGGAGATTATGATGAGCCTCGGTATTGCAAGAAGAATGCTGCAACTCCCAAGGCTAGCGACTTTAATTATCAACCTGGGGTTCGCACAAACTTAAGAGGTATCGACACTATATGTGCAGCATACAATGTGTCCTTCCTTTTCTGTCATGATGTAATGGAGTGCATGTACTAAAATCAAATCCTAAACTAATTGCATAAAATGAACTGCTTGAAATGGAAACCCTAACCTATTGCAAGAAATAAAGTATAAGGAAAGAAACATATTCTAATTGCATAAAGATCATGAACGAAATGTAAAATAAACCTAACTTAACCCTATTTATTAGTTGTGATGATTTAAACTAACTGAGCATGGAATCTGATCTAGGGAGTATTAACTCGTGCATGCATGTGCTAATTAAGAAATAAAAAGAATATTTTTCTTTATCTATTCATTTTATAAATGCAAATGCTAATATTTCCTTGTTCTTTGGCAGGGGAGACAGGTGTGGAGGAAGAGGGGTACAATGGTTTTCATGGTTTGGAGGTCAAGTAGAGGCCTAATCCCAGCTTCAATGATGGTTTTTCTCAATTCGGGCTCAAAACATGCCGCTACAGGATTTCCTACAGGATGTACTAGTTCCCACAGGATCCCCTGTTTTATTACAAAAACATACCAAAAGCTTATGAAGTAGTCTAGAAAGTGAAATGGAGCTTGAGAAAGGTGGATAATGGAAGAATAAGGCATGGAGGTGGTGGAAAATACCGAGAACTCAAGCAAGGGCTTCAAGATGGGTATATTTGCTCAATGGAAATGGCAATTTTTGCTTATAAAATAAGAATTCAGATTGAGATTTTAGTGGATTTTGGCGACATGGGTGGATGAGGCTTGGATGAGGTGAACGAGATGAGGTCTCCCTGAAATATAGAAGCTATTGAAACAACATACATTATTTTCTACATCTATCCACAAATTCATCTATACATGGGAAATATTTATTAATTAACAGAAAATTACTATTCTAAAATCTAGAAATTCGAGAACTAGTGAGTTAGTAAATCTATAAAATGCCTAAACTTATCAAGTGAAAATGAAATGGGTCAAATTGTGTTATTAAATAGAATGTTATGTGATCTAATGCAAGTGGAATCAACTTGATTGAAGCTCGTTAGCATGCTGTAAAAAATAGCAGAAATTTATTGTTCTTTGCTACAAAGGAGTTCCGGAAATCTAGATTTGGGAATAAGAAGACTAATCCAAGTAGCTCAATGATTACTATGACCTTCCAAATATTTTCCAAGGATGAAATTATGCTTGTGATCCTGCAAAATAACTTACTTCAACTAGTTAACCCAATCCTACAATAAGAAAGCATTAATACTAAACGCAAAAATAGAAAGAAACAAAAACAAGAGATGCATGTGAAATATAAGAAGTGACAACAAGAAAATAAAATGGAACAAAAGGGCTTTGAGGCTCCTGGGATGGCCAAGTCCAAGGAAACTCATAGTCCTATGGAGGAGACCAAGACTTAGAATATGAACATGACACCAATCTTCATCATTTCCATCAATACAATTACATCCTTGCAAGAAAATACAATGGAGCTACAAAAATACAACTTCTCCACAAGAAGACTAATCCAAATCTCCTCCTAGAGGAAAATTCGACTTTTTACTTGTACAAAATGATTAGGAATCATTCCCCATAAAAGGAGGAATCTTTCCTCACCAAAATCCCTTGATTAGTGGATCTGGTTCCCAATACTAGGAATCTGCATTAAATGGCAGGGAACACATTCCTAGATTTTCTCAATCATTTGAGTTCCACAATCTATGCCATAATTCCATAATATCTTGTTGATTTATTATTTAATATTAATCCTCCTATAGTAGGGATCAAGTCCCTAAATTATATCCTCCTCCAAATGTTCATAATCTGCCCAATATCCTCAAAATATTACACAGAAATAAATAATATTAGGCACAAATAAGCAATTATTCATAAACCTTCCTAATGAATATATTAATGTGTTGAATAATGGTTAGATGGGCCTTAATTTATGCTTAATTCAGAGGCACTACCCTTAATTTATGTCTAATTTAAAGGCCCATCAGATTACCCACTACTCTTTCTCTTAGTTAGATTTTTTATTGGTCCAAAGGTGGAGTGTTTTTTATTGGAATTATATTATAATGTGATCTATATTCGATTCTTATATTGTAATGTCTTTTTTTTACATTAAAATATATATATATATATATATATATATATAGAGAGAGAGAGAGAGAGAGAGAGAGAGATATAGAGATATAGTCACATGTTTTCTAAAGGATGTTGGATCATAAGTTTGGTAAAGGATGTTTAATCATTTCTATTATACAATTTGACTAAGTTAACATAAAAACCATAGAATCTCATAAAAAAAATGTGGCTAAATTGTGATGGAAAGAATCATTGCAGAGATATGTTTCATAGTGTAAATCCTATGATAAACCCTTAAATGTGGTTGATAAAACTTTATCATTTATCTTAGGGTTTGTTATAGTATTTTCTCAATATGAAAATTAATCATGGTCAACCATGGTCAATCATGGTCAATCATAGTCAACATTGGTCAAATATGGTTGACCATGGTCAATTATGGTTAACCATGGTCAACAATGGTCCATTGTCACAATGTTGCAAAGATTGTCTCAATATGAAAATCAACCATTGTCAACCATGGTCCAACGTCGCATTGTGACAAATATTGTCTAAATATGAAAGTCAATCATGGTCAATAATCATAGTCACATTGTGACAAAGATTGTCTCTTGGTCCAATGTCACAATGTCAAAACCATGGTCATCCAGGTCAACCATGGTCCAACGTCGCATTCTGGCGAAGATTGCCTTAATATGAAAATCAGCCATGGTCCTACATTGCATTGTGACAAAGATTTTCACAATATGAAAATCAATGAAGGTCAACCATGGTCCAATGTCACATTGTGACAAATATTATGTCAATATGAAAATTAACCATGGTCAACTATGTTTACTTTAGGGTTTATAATATTTATCTTATGGTTTATATACCTTGGGTTTATAGTATTAATCCATTTGGCTTAATATTATCCCCTTGGGTTTATAATGCCTTGGGTTTTTAGTATTTATCCCTTAGGTTTATTAGTCCCTTAGGTTTATAATATCAATCCCTTGGGTTTATTAATCTAAAGGTTCATATTCCTAGGGTATCATATTATTCATAGGATTTATAATATTCATCCTAGGGTTTAATATAAATCCCTTGGGTTTATAATCATGCTCAACCATGATGCAATGTCACATTGTGACAAAGATTATCTCAATATGAAAATAAACCATGGTTAATCATTGCCAACCATGGTCAATCATGGTGAACCACGGTCCAATGTCACATTGTGACAAAGATTGTCTCAATATGAAAATCAACCATGGTCCAACATTGCATTGTGCAAATATTATTTCAATATGAAAATCAACCATGGTCAATGATGTTTATTGTACCATTTATAATATTTATCATATGGTTTATATAACTTTGTTTATGATATTATCTTAGGGTTTATCATAGGATTTTATCAATATGAAAATCGATAATGGTCAACCATGTTCAACCATGGTCAACATTGGTAAAACATGGTCAACCTTGGTCTAACGTTGCATTTTGACAAAGATTGTCAAACATGGTTGACCGTGGTCAACCATTGTCTAACGTGGCATTGTGACAAACACTGTCAGAATATGAAAATCAATCATGGTCAACCATGGTCCAACATTGCATTATGACAAATATTGTCTCAATATGAAAATAAACCATAGTCAACCATGTTTATTTTAGGGTTTATAATATTCATCTTAGGGTTTATATACATTGGGTTTAATAATGCCTTGGGTATATATATTATTCCCTTGGGTTTATAATGCCTTGGGGTTTTAGTATTTATCCCTTGGGTTTATAATATCAATCCCTTGGATTTATTACTCTAAGGGTTCATATTCCCAGGGTATAGTATTATTCATAGGGTTTATAATATTAATCCTAGTATTTAATATAAATCCCTTGGTTTTATAATCATGGTCAACCATGGTACAATGTCATATTCTGACAAAGATTGACCCAATATGAAAATCATCCATAGTCAACCATTGTCAACAATCACCAACCATGGTCCAATGTCACATTGTGACAAATATTGTCTCAATATAAAAATCAACCATTGTCCAACGTTACATTGTGTCAAAGATTGTTTCAATATGAAAATCAATCATGGTCAACCATGGTCCAACATCGCATTGTGACAAAGATTGTCTCAATATGAAAATCAACAATGGTCAACCATCGTCAACCATGTTTATTTTATCATTTATATATTTATCGCAAGGTTTATAGACCTTGGTTTATCATATTTATCTTAGGGTTTATCATAGGATTTTCTAAATATGAAAATAAATCATGGTCAACCATGGTCAATCATGGTCAACATTGGTCAAACATGGTCGACCATGGTCAATTACGGTTAATCATGGTTAACCATGATCAACAATGGTTCAATATCACATTGTGACAAATATTGTCTCAATATGAAAACCAACCATGGTCAACTGTGGTCAATAATTATAGTCACATTGTGACAAAGATGGTCTCTTGGTCAATCGTAGTTCAATGTTGCATTAGGACAAAGATTGTGTCAATATGAAAATCAACCATGGTTAACCATGTTTATTTTAGGGTTTAAAATATTTATCTTATGGTTTATATACCTTGGGTTTAAAATATTAATCCATTGGGTTTAATATTATTCGCTTGGGTTTCTAATGCCTTGGGTTTTCATTATTGATCGCTTGGGTTTATTAGTCCATTGGGTTTATAATATCAATCCCTTATGTTTATTAATCTAAGGGTTCATATTCCTAGGGTATAATATTATTTATAGGGTTATAATATTAATCCTAGGGTTTAATATAAATCCCTTGGGTTTATAAAGGGATTTATAATCATGGCCAAACACCATCAACCATTTTTCAACGTCACATTGTGACAAATATTGTCTCAATATGAAAATCAACCATGTTCAACCATAATTAACCATGGTCAATCATGGTTAACCATGCTTCAATGTCACATTGTGACAAATATTGTCAATATGAAAATAAACCATGGTTAACCATGGTCCAATGTCACATAGTGACAAATATTGTCTCAATATGAAAATCAATCATGGTCAATATGAAAATCAACGATGGTTAATCATGGTCAACCATTGTCCAACATCACAATGTGACAAAGAAGGTCTCAATATGAAAATCAACCATGGTCAACCATCATCTACCATGGTGAACCATAGTCCACGTCACATTGTGATAAAGATTGTCTCAATATGAAAATCAACCATGGTCAAGCATGGTCAACCTTGGTCAATAACCATGGTCACCTTGTGACAAATATTGTCTCATAGTACAAGTTACAACATCACATTGTGACAACCATGGTCATCCATGGTCAACCATGGTCCAACGGTTCATTGTGACAAAGATTGTCTCAATATAAAAATCAACCATCGTTAAGCATGGTCAATCATGGTCAACCATGTTCAACCATTGTCCAATGTCACAATATGACAAAGATTCTATCAATATGAAAATAAATCATAGGCAACCATGGTCCAACGTCGCATTGTGACAAAGATTGCCTCAATATGAAAATCAACCATGGCCAACCATGTTTTTTTTATGGTTTATAATATTTATCTTAGGGTTTATATACCTTGGGTTTACAATATTAATCCGTTAGGTTTATTAATCTAACGGTTCATATTCCTATGGTCTAATATTATTAATAATGCTTATAATATTAATCCTAGGGTGTAATATAAATCCCTTGGGTTTAAAATCCATTAGGTTTATAACATAAATTATGTGGGTTTATTAATCTCATTTTTCCAATGATTGTCTTGATATGGAAATAAATCATGGTCAATCATGGTCCAATGTCACATTGTGACAAGGATTGTCTCTATATGAAAACCAACCATGCTCAACCATGGTCAAACATGTTTATTTTAGGGTTTATATTATTTATTTTAGGGTTTATATACCTTGGATTTATTAAACTAAAGGTTTATATTCATGAGGTATAATATGATTCATAGAGTTTATAATATTAATCCTAGGGTTGAATATAAATCCCTAGGGTTTATATTCAAGGTCAACCATGGTCCAACATTACATTGTGACAAAGATTATCTCAATATGAAAATCAACCATGGTCAACCATTGTCAACCATCATTAATCATGGTCAACCATGGTCAACTATTGTCAACCATCATCAATCATGGTCAACCATGGTCCAATGTCACATTGTGACAAAGATTGTCTCAATATGAAAATCAACCATGGTTCAATGTCGCCTTATGGCAAAGTTTGTCTCAATATGAAAATCAAACATGGTCAACCATGGTTCAATGACACATTGTGACAAAGATTGTCTCAATATGAAAATCAACCATGGTGAACCATGCTCAATCATGGTCAACCATGGTCCATTGTCACATTGTGACAAATATTGTCTCAATATGAAAATCAACCATGGTCCAACATATCATTGTGACAAATATTCTCTCAATATGAAAATCAATCATGGTCAACCATGATCCGACGTCACACAGTGACAAATATTATCTCAATATAAAAATCAACCATGGTAAGGCATGGTCAACAATGTTTATTTTAGGGTTTATAATATTTATCTTACAGTTTTTATACCCTGGGTTTAATATTAATCCCTTGGGTTTATTAGTGCCTTGGGTTTATAATATTAATAGGGTTTATAATATACAACTTGAGTGAGCCTAATGGTTAAGAGCATGTGTTTCCTCCTAAGAGGTCACAGGTTCAAAACCATAGGGGGGTAGAGTATGTATGCATTTGTAGACTTACTAGTCAAATCGCTACGCAAAAGTGGGTCCCTTGTTCCACAAACAAGTGGGACTCATACACCAATTTGGTGTCTAGCTTGGTCGGGGCCTTAAAAATGAATAATAATAATAATAATAATAATAATTAATTGGGTTTATTAATCTCTTGAATTTTAAATAAATTCCTGGTTATAATATTATAATCGTTTTGAATAATAATATCAGATTTATTATATTTTGGTAATATCAATAATAATCCTATTATTATATAAAATTATTATTATAAATTGTGAATTATAATTTTAATATTTATATATAATTATTATATATTTTATATATTTATTAATATTAACATTATCAAATATGTTTTTAATAAATTGTGATATATATTTTTTAATATATTGAGATAATTTATATATTTATAATTCCGTATATAATTTTGATTAATATTAATATTAATTAAATTAAAAAAATCTTTATTTAATTTAATTATAATTAATTAAATAATTTTTTAAGCATCAGTAAAATAAATAATAAATAACCTAATATATTAACCAATACTCATTTCATATTATATAAAATTAAAAGATGAACCATTCAAAATCGACTATAACAAACCAGATACATAGATGGTATGGTATATCTTGCTATTTCTTTTGATCATTCATTGTATAATGACGGAACGTACTTTCACCAAGGGCTTTAATTGATTCCTTGTACCAACACCGCTTTCTGACAACATGCTCTGTTGGCATTATGTTTCTGGTATGGTTATATGTTACAGATGTTGTACTTGATGGCAACACCCATGGCATGGCTCCCAATATGATGAGAATTAAGAAGTACGCAGGAGAAAAGTTCACGGACTTTTATGCAGAGAAAAGTTTATAAAAGTTTATTTCATGTGGAGAAAAATTCATGGAATTTTATGCAAAGAAAAGTTTATTTCATGTAGGAAAACTTACCTTTGGTCCATGGTAGTTAGTCCTTGGAATTTGAACCTATGGTTTTTGGACCATGGCATCTCGACAGACGTGTTGATCCCTAGTATTGAGTTGATGGTATTGGTTTGTTATGGTTTTGGCCTGTGGTATTGGTCCATGATTTGAGGAAGAGCTTGCCTATATAAAGCAAAGGAGATCATTTGGCTTGTGTATGCTTTTGGGTTGAATATCTTAAGATCTGAAATATTGGGTTATTGTTTCAGAAGCTCGATCTATATGAAAGTGAAGTGGAAAGAGAATCTGTGAAGGGTGATCTCTCGAGCGCTGCAGCTGCAGAAGTGCGGAGGCGCCGCAGGAGACGCCACAGGAGGCGCCATAGGAGACGCCACAGGAGGCACTGCAGGAGACGCCACACAAGGCACCACAGGAGACGCCGCAGAAGGCACCACAGGAGACGCCACAGAAGGTGCCGCAGGAGACGTCACAGAAGGTGCCGCAGGAGACGTCACAGAAGGCGCCGCAGTAGATGCCATAGGAGGCGCCACAGGAGATGGCACAGGAGGCGCCGCAGGAGACGCCACAGGAGGCACCGTAGGAGATGCCACAGGAGGTGCCACAGGAGACGCCGCAGAAGGCGCCACAGGAGATGCCACAGAAGGCGCTGCAGGAGACGCCGTAGGAGACGTCACAGAAGGCGCCGCAGGAGACACCACAGGAGGCGCCATAGGAGGCGCTGCAGGAGACGCCACAAAAGGCGCCACAGGAGACACCGCAGAAGGCGCCACAGGAGACGCCACAGAAGGCGCCGCAGGAGACGTCATAGAAGGCGCCGCAGGAGTTTAGTTTTCTGTTATTGTGGATCTGGTTATCTGGGTGACTTACCAGTACTTGATGATCATTTGATATTTATGGATCTAGTTGGAAAATTTATGAAAAGTGGTCCTTGAAAGAAAAGAAGTAGGGGGTTGTAGCTCCCTTCCAGGAGAGACTGGAAAACGAGAGAGAGTTGTAGCTCTCTGCAGGTTGTAGCCTGCGTACTGGTAAAGGACTGCACCAGTAAAAGACCATTGTAAAAGGAGTTTCTAATTTGAAAGAAGATAGAGACATATTGCAGCAGGTGGTTTTCACCCACATTGGGTTTCCACCTTATATCTGGTGTTCTTTGATGTGACTGTCTGTTTTTCTTGTTCATGCTCATTGTTTTATGGTACTGATATGCAAAAATAATTCAAAGTATAAATAAGGAAGAATTGTTAAAGGGGCTAGATAATACTGATTCACCCCCCCTCTCAGTATTATTTTCAACATTTTATGCTTTTAATTTTCATGGCATATTTGTCATAATTCTTTCACATTCATCTTACAAAAAAACAAAATAGCCATGGAAAAGAGCTTACTTGTATCTTCCTTGAGCTAAGAGAGGTTTTTGTGTGCTTGCTGGCAAGTTACAGGGCGAAAAATCCAACACGTAGCGCACCTTGCCCAACGCGTAGCGCCCCTTCAACGCGTAGTGCCCTTGTAAAATTACACTGCGAAAACCTTCCTGACGCGTAGCGCACCCCCAACGCATAGCGTGCCCTTCCTGATGCGTAGCGCGCTATCAAAACTGCCCACTTTGCTCAAGAACTCATAAAATCACCTTTGCAAGGTTTCACTTAGCTTGTGAGAGGAAAATGAGTTGCAAATGAAGAATGATGTGCTTTTATAGGCTTCTTTTAAATTTTCATTTGCCCAAAACCCATTTTATAATGTTTTGAGTTTTGACACTTTTTGAGTTTAATTGGCTCTGACTTTTGGTTTCTTTTCTTTGAAAAGTTGGTTGAAATGATGATTTCTTCTGAAAATTTTTGCAGGGATAGCATTCTAAGGTGCTTTGGCAAAGGAGACCAAGGCTACACTTTGACATTTGGAGAGTTTGAAAATTTGAGAATTTTTACAAAAAATGAGAAAATGACCTTTGATTTTCAAAAAGAGAGTTTTGAAAACAAGGTGGAAATTTAGCGATACAATAGTGAGAATTGTTGAAATGATGCTTTATGAAGGACATCCCTCTGGCCTACTGGTCCTTTATGACCTCTCAAGACAACAATTGACTCAACCCTAGACCTAAGACCTGGAAATTTAAAACAAGACAAATGACTCTTTGAAGACTTTATTAACTCAAACAAACCTAAACCAGCAGTGCCAAACAAGAGGGGGATAAAAGACACAAGCTCCTCCAACAGAGTTATGGCATGCCTAATAGAATGCAACATGATCACACTGATGGGACACGTAATTATGAAATGCAAAGAGATTTGATCTCTGGTGGAGGGCTACTAGACCGACTCTAACAAGATGTATAATGGAAACAAGCATTCCATTCAAACTTGCTCCTAAAGTCTCCTCAATGAATTATAAAACACCATCTACTTAAAACATGATATATGCTAGTAACAAAAACCTACCCAAGGTCCCACTTAAGAATTTAAAATGTTCCAAATAGTAGACGTCTTAAACAATATCAATTATTTAATTGCATAATCACACTAAAATGGACAAATCTTTAGAATGTTGAAAAGTTTGAAAAAATTGGAGTTGGAATATTATAGTTATGTCAGGGTAGATATAGCTGTGTAAAATGTAACTTCTATCCAAACTAGGTAAATTTAAATTTTATAGCTATATGAAATGTAATTTCTATATAAAAAATTGGATTTGGAATATTATAGTTATGTCAGGGTAAATATAGCTTTGTGAAATGTAACTTTTATATAACATTCTAAATATCCCTTTTTAGTCATTCAAGGGACTAACATTTTCTTACCTTTGGCTAATAACTTAATACTTCACCAAGAATAGCATTAAATTGGTTCTTCACCAACCAAGGGGAAATTTTAAGCTAGTGTGGAAATTCTTACTCATTCCCTTGCCATATTTCTGATATTTTATTTGTGTGTGAATTTAAGCTAGTGTAATGTAACTTGCACATATTTGACAATTTAAATGTAAAATTTTAGCTAGATTGAACTTATACAATTAACATATGCACAATATGCATGAGTTATAAGTAATATGATGTTTACATGTTATATCAAGACAAATGTTTTCTCATCATATTAACTCTTATCTTATAGTTGGTGATGGATATAGCCTTTAAAATTATGAGCCATCCTTGCCATATCTTATATTTAATGATGGATATATCTATTAAAATCATCATCCTTGTTTTTTATTTTATATACTGTCAATTTAAATGGATGTGCTCATAATTTTATTCAATATTATCTTGTACACCTAGAAATAAAATGATGTGTGGGTGGTGTTTCTAGTGATTTTCAAACTTGTTTTAATTACGTAAATTTATCCTATTTAAAATAAGTAGGGGTGGTGTTTCTAGTTTTTTTTAAACTTGTTTTAATGATGTAAATTTAGCCTATTTAAAGTAAATAGTTGCACTCACCATCATATCTTCAAATCAATAACTTTTCTTGAGGGCATCTTCATGACATCCACCATATTTGAAAATTATGAAATATTAACAGTATCTTGAACTAAAGAGACAATGTTGGCATATAATATTTTCTTGTGTTTTTTACTCCGTGTCAAAAATTTATTGATATTTTATGATTGTTGGTTTCGATTTCCATGCTAAGAATATATTCATCATGCATGCTAGGATTTTTATTTGTGCACACATCATATTTCTCACTTCTAATTGTATAAAAGCTATAGAGTATGCATAATGACATGTGGGTGTTTGTTTTAATCAATGATGTGCTTCATTTTTTAACCCATTCCAATCCTACCAAAATGAAATTAAGAGAGAGAAGGACAAAAGAAGAACTATTAATAAATGAAATTAGAGACTCTAGAATGCAACTCAAATTGTACCTAAATTTAACAATAAGTATTTGCAATTCCCTGGTCAATGATAAGCATTGAATCACACTGTGAAATATTCCTTGCATTATAAGAATTTGGTTGCACCTACACCGATCCTCTGTATTATTGCCTTGACTTGCCTATAGATATAATTTTATAAACAATCCTACTCCTAGAATTCTTCCCTATATGGATCATCTTTCCCCTCCTATTGATAGTTATTTTTCAAGACAACAGAATAGAACTCTCCAATTGCATTATCTCCTTTCGAAACAATGCTTGAGTATTTCTAGGTGATTGTCGAACCAATCTCTAATCAGGTCCATGAAATCCTTGATTTGTATCCATTGTACAAACCTCTTTTCATAATAAAATTATAAATCCCACGTTTACATTCCTCGTCCCCGACATACCAAATATTTACAGTGGAATACTTTATCATTGCTCCCTTGGTGCAATAGAGATCCACTAATGTGTCATGTAGACGATTGATGTCATAAAATAGTGCATTGCGTCCTTAAATATATGTCACAACAATCCTATGACCTCACAAAACTCCTCTCATCTACAACAATAAGAGTCCTCTCAAAATCCCTCATCTCCATCTCATTTATCCTGAAAGAAGTGGAAATCCATGGGTGACAAAGTGTGCTTAGCAATTTAATATATTCAGCTATCATGAAAAGAAAAGAAAAATATAATGTAGCATAATAGTTATTGACACGAGGAACAACCATGCCAAGCTACTTCCTAACTAGATCAAGTGATCCAGATTTAAATAGGAACGCAATAGATTACAGAGATAACCATAAGTACCGAGATGTGATAACCATAAATAAAGAGATGCAGTGGAAATAATACTTCATTTCATTAATGGAAAATACCGAAATA
>APFE031026384.1:0-10604 GCA_000404065.3 Pinus taeda
AAATTAAGTTTCTAAATGTGTTTAGTTGAATATTAACCAATGATATTTTTGAATAGGGATTATTTTACCTTTAAATTTCTAAAAAATAATAGGATATTAAATAGTTATAAGTGTTTGAAATTGCAATGCAAATAAGATAGTATAATTATATTTAAAAGAATATGATATTAAATAATTATAAGTGTTTGAAATTGTAATGTAAATAGTGTGGATTTAGTATAGTTATATTTAAAAATGGTAGATAAAGTTAAATTTAAATAAATCTTACTTCTTAAATTTATTTTAGAAATAAAGAAATAGATTATAATATTCATAATTTACGCAATATATTTTATAGATAAAATAACATAAAAACAATATATCTTATAAATCGATCAAATAACATGAAAACAATATATCTTATAAATCAAACAACATCATTTTGAATGATATACATGAGTAATAACATTAAAACAAGACAGGCTGCATGGCAGCTAGTCCCTGCCTAGCTGGTCCAGCGACGAGCAGCCAGAAAGCCATCTAAGCCACCTGCGATCCTTTGCAGGTTCGATCTGATCCTTTGTAGGTTATGCAGCCGGAAGCACAGAAACTGCCAACATCAAGTGACTGGCAATGTTAACTTGTGATAGCAACGAATGCGAATGGGTTAAAGGTGGGTTACTACCGCGATAGGTGCCCAGAGGCACAAGCAGCCAGAAAGCCATCTAAGCCACCTGCAATCCTTTGCAGGTTACCCAGCCGCAAGCACAAAAACTGCCAACATCAAGTGACTGGCAATGTTAACTTGTGATAGCAACGAATGCGAATGGGTTAAAGGTGCGTTACTACCGCGATAGGTGCCCAGAGGCGGAGGCGATTGTAGGCGCAACTGTTCGAGAATCCTCTTGAGGTAATAATAAGTCTATGGAAGAAGCAGTGGTTAGACACCCGATTGAAGTTCAAGCAGTAGTTCGAGATGTAATAGTGAAAGCTCCGATTATAGCTTGTAGCATCCTTTCTTTCCTGTTCGAGTGTCAATTTTAGATCCTTCCGTGTCTCACTTATATATTTCTCTCCATGCCTTTTCACAAGGGAACGACGATAGTAGCTAAAGATCACTATACATAGTATCATAAGGAATTGGACGGAAGCGAACGTTGAAAGATATAGTGAATAGTGGGGACCTCTCTATGAAAGTGCGTCATGATCGAGAATAAGATCTGTTCAGTGCAGATCCCGATGTGGATTCGGTTGACTAAGTCATAGTCCCGGTCCTTATAGTAAAAGATTAATATTCATAGCCTTTTTCTGTTGAATTAGTGCCAAGTCTATATAGTGACCCAACATACCATCACCAGTATAAGAGAGCATCATCAGTAGCAATGGTTTCAGCAGTAGAGTAAACAACAGATAATTTGTAGGATTTATAAATAAAAAAAATATAAATTTAGAGACGAACATTTTTAAATTTAAATTTTGTTTGATTATTATTTATTATTTTATACTATATATTTTAAAATATGTATCTATTTATTTTGTTATTGAATTTATTAAAAAAAATTATATAATAATGTAACATAGAGATTACTTTCATATTCCGCATGAAGGGAGAGAGTGTATTATTACGAGATCTATTTTGTATTCTCCGATCATGTAAGCCCTTTTCTTAATTCTTCATGTATTTTTTTTTGTTAATTCTTGCCCGAATTTAATTTTTGTTATTTCTCATAAATATATATTTTGTGTTGTGCTTTATTTCTTTCACTAATCCCTATTTGATAGCCTTTTGTTTTATTCATTCACATTCAACTCCATAAGAGCGCTTATACAGTTATAGGCATTGCATGCATTTATTATTATCAGAATATAAGATAATAATTTAGAAAGTAACGTGTCTCAGCAAAATTTCAAAGAGTAAAGCAGTGTCTCCCTGATCTCAGGCATAAAAGTACTGCACATTATACGTATAAGAGTTATAGGTATTGCACATTATTTTTTCAAATTATAACAAAATAGTTAAGAACGTAACGCGTCTGAGCAATAACCTGTGCTCATAATTGAATCTGGAGGCTCCCCCAGCTCGCACTCGAACATGATTACAAATGCGCTAGAGCTAAACACTACAAATATGCTGAGTCGAGAGCTAACCATAACTTGTCAAAAATCTATCCAGATGGAATCCTGCCAACATGCCGACTGTAGCGTCTTATAAAAGTGCTTTGAATATTGATTTTTTTTTCAAATATCTATTTGTTTATAATATTATAGTAACAATAGTAACATTCTAACCCCATGAATCCTGCCCATTTATCTTTCAAACTTTTTCCAGGCAGGCAATTATTGCATGACAATATTGTGTCTAATGTTTTCCATTCAAAACAGATGTGACAGCCACGTGCATTGCATGCAAGCCATCTACCACTATGGTAGGCTGAAGCATGATGACCCACACCATTTCCCCACTGCACACGACACTACCTCCTGCCTCCATGTTTGCTGAGGAAACCAAAGATGCAGCTATGGAGAAAGCACGGGCAACTAAGGATACTGCAGCAGAGAAAGCACAGGTAGCTAAGGATAGTGTTGCAGGAAAAACGCAGGAGCCAAGGGTTCGAGGACCGAGTTCTTAGCGGAGACTTAAGCTTTCTGCAACACGCAATCGCCAATTCTTCCTCTGCAATACGCTTGGCTGTTAATCAGGTCTACAATTCATTAGTGATATTTTTGTTCATGATATCTACTCTCCTAATATTATTCTGTACTGTTATTCATAATTTTATACCTGGTACCATATTTTTTAGCTTATCAAGGCATGAAAGAAGCTTGCACTTTCAATGGATGTCCTGATAAACAGCTGTGAAATTTTTTCTATCTAAAACAAGATGTTTAAAGTTTATTTTAACGGTTGGTAGGGGCAGAGCAAAAGCCTAACAGTGTTAGAGTTGGGGTTTATTGTGCTAGTGTCTGAAGGTGTCTGTTATTACTGGTTAGGGCTCGCGTTTTACTTTATATAGCTGTTATAATGAATGCGCTCTGCTGTAAAAAAAAACCCTATTGGCAGGCACAGAGAAAATAACTTGGTACGGTTTGAGTTAGAGTTTTTATGCATCTGAAACAAAGTTTTTATGCGTATTCTCTTGCTTCTATACTATGTAATCTTTTGTCCACTTGAAAATGTCATTTTAGATTTACATAGAAATTTTTGAGGAGGAAACAATAGAACATTATTGTAGTTAGATGTGTTTAATTTCTAAATTCAAAAGTGGCATATTTGCAGGAGACGTTCTTGGAACAATTTGTTGTGGACTCATTCGAATCCCAAATTTTACGTTTAAACGATGGTTGGAGGTGATACACTAACTTTACTATATATTCATCTCCTCGATATATTTGCTGGAACCTTCCTGACATGGCTGCTGGTTAACATATTCTTGTATTTGGACTTATTCTTCTATTCTCTTGCTTCTATACTATGTAATCTTCTGTCCACTTGAAAAAGTCATTTTAGATTTACATAGAAATTTTTGAGGAAACAATAGAACATTATTGCGGCAGGATGTGTTTAATTTCTAAATTCAAAAGTGGCATATTTGCAGGAGAAGTTCTTGGAACAGTTTGTTGTGGACTCATTCGAACATATTTTGGAGGAGACCAAAAATATTTTAAGCTACAAGCCTTTTTGTAAGTTACTTCTCTACTTGAACTGGAATAATTATGATGCTGAAAGCTGTGCCAGGAGATCAATCACACAAGCGAGACTGTACAATAAATGAGTGGTTCTAAAATTATTAAAGTCGTAGAAGATTTCTTAGGATACCTTAATTGTTTTTATGCATCTGAAACAAAGTAGAATTCTCACTGTTTCGTCGCCAGAAAGAGAGGCCCCGTCCGCAGCTCAGGCTGTTTCTTCTCCACCAAGCGAGGCTCTGATTCAACGGTCAGTAATATCTCTATCCTTACTTTGCACCATTACTAATAATTTTTAAATGGAACAAGAATTTCCAGATTCTTATTATTTTATATTAGATATAACTATTTGTAGTTTTTTCGAAAGATTTGTATAGCTTAGTCAGAAAAATAAATTATTGAACAGTCTATCCAAACAAACAAAATCTTCACCAAACCATTAGTCATTTGAGCTAATAAAGCTGATATCGTTTTCTGATTGCAGAACGACGGAATAAAGAACTTCAAATCAGGCGTTTGGGTAGCCCTTGCACTTGCTTCGGCCATCCTCATTTTTATGGCGTAGTTCAATTTCCTGGCCTATCGAACATTTGCTCAGGCTGTGTGCGCTTGCTTCGGCCCTCCTCGTTTTTATGGCGTAGTTCAGTTTCCTAGCCTATCGAACATTTGATCAGGCTGCGTGTTTTTATTTACTAGTAGACCATACATTGAATCGCCGAATCAGAACATGCACACACCCAAGCATGCAACATGCAGTAACCGATGGCAACAAGTGGCAACTTCAGCTACTTATAAACTAGTTCTAGTTCAGTCATATACTTTAACATTAAATGTTAGCAAATTAATGCTAATGCAAAGATAGCATTACTTCGTGAAGGTGTCAAGTTGGTCTAACTACTTGTACTTCTCCGAACTTTGTCCTAACTTTTCAGCCTGTATACCTCGGTTTGAGGCCAAATAAGAAGTAGATTTCGTTGATTGGTTAAGAGGATAAAATAGTGTATTGGTTGATATTGGCTTTCTAGAAACTTTGCTTTAAGCTCCAATTAGTTTATCAATTAGCGTGTCAAACTAATGCGACCGACCAAAATCGATTACTATAGTCCCTACCAGCCCGAAGAGGCAGGGACTAATAATTATATATCCCAAATATATATCTCACTTTTAAATATATGTGGAAACAATATATAGACATGTCAACTAATTCTATGTCATTCTCGTCTTTCCTAACTTATTATTTGAGCCCTACATAGGTTGCGAGGCCTCTTTGGCCCCTTGAATGCAAAATAATAAAAATGGGTTTTTAACATATATAACCTTGTATTATGACATATATATGTCATACTAACGTGCTATTCTTATATTTTATTTCATGATACCTCTCGTACAATTGTTTTATAGACATAATTATTTTATATTTATTTGTAAATATGGTTAAATATAATGGTCGTGAAGCCATGACTTACAATTTAAGTGATTGAATATGTAAATAAATATTTTTTTGGGAAGTTTTGAGAAAGTGCATATGAGTAAACTTTTTTTTTTCATATGAATTATTAAGTAGTTAAGTCTAGATGTTGGACTTTCCCAAAATTCTCCATTATAGTGCAAAAATTCACCCCAGGATCAAGAATATAACCACATTTTTTACCAAGTCAGAAAATCAATTTGTGATTGGTGAATCATCAAGAAAAAAGGTATTTTGAGTGATTGAAACTCCTTCCTAGTTGGGGAAACCAAACCAGAACGCATATTGAGGACCAAAATAGTATGTCATCAACACGCTCTCTACATTTGATTCCTAAAACAATGTTGGAATTCAACTAGATAATTTTAGAATTAGTCCAATTTAACAAATTTGATTAAAATAATTATTGTTGATTAAAATAACGATTTATTTGGTCTAGCTTAACCATCTCCTTAATATGGTCAAGAAAGTCGTCTATATGCAATGAAGGAAAATCATGAGAAAATCTATATAAATGAAGTTCTTCACCAGTCATAAGGATAAGAAGGAACTAATGCCGAAATTCCACTAGAGCTATGACCACGATAAACTTGTGCATCCACACTAGTGAGAATAGAGGTTAGGAAGGAGATCAAGGGTAGAGGCTTGGAGAACTCATTGATGTATTCTAGTTCTATTTAAGGACTACCATAAAAGGTATTCTCCCCATTATTTATATTTCATGGTCTATTGCATTTGATGTGATCGATATATTATGCTTGGCAATAATATTATTTTGTAGGAAGATCAGGTTAGTTTCTTTATTTGCGTGCAGGTTATTTAGGACATATAAGAGAAAATATCTCAAGTATATCTTCTTAGAGTTGGCATCTTCAAATAGAGTTAAGGATCTAGCAATAAGAGGTAAGTTCTCTACTCCTGTCTTGTAATCTGAAGTGCTTAGGATTTTTCTTGTTTGTGTGGTTCCACTTCTTCTTCATTCACACCATGGGGGCTTCACTCAGTGAACCTCTAACCTATCACTTGTGTTCATCGCATATTAAAAAATATCCTTAATTTGACTACATATTGGAAAATACCCCTAAAAATATCATTATTTAACCCCTTGCCAATATGGACCCAATACATCTTCTCAATTTAAAAACCCCCTACGTCCACTAGATATTGTAGGTATCCATTTTTTCATTAACATTTTTTATACCCCTCTATATTGTTTCATTAACTTTGAGCTCCATTTTCTATACTGGCCAATTAAAAAACCCTTCACCCCCTATGTATCCCCCAATATATTATGCCACATTTTCCTCAATATATTTCCCCCAATATGAACCCATGTGGTATGGTATTTCGCCCTAAGTGAAGCCCCCGTGATTCACACACACCATTTGCAAA
Source organism: Pinus taeda (assembly GCA_000404065.3). NCBI lineage: Eukaryota > Viridiplantae > Streptophyta > Pinopsida > Pinales > Pinaceae > Pinus > Pinus taeda. The sequence continues at coordinate 6,527 of APFE031026384.1, forward strand.
AGCTCTTGTTAAAGCTTCCTGGGATTAAATTAACCTACTACTATATGCTAAATTCTCTCTTAAACATACATGGTGATTCCATAGGGGAGCTCCTCGTAAGTTAAATTTTTAGCTTACTGTATTATGACAATGATTGTAACATCGTATATCACATTCAGACAATACTTGTCACTATGCGACATTGAATATATTTATGTACCATTCTAATGTCACAATATTAAACCCTAATATTATAAACCGTAACATTATAAAACCCAATACTAAACCAAAATATTATAACCCCAATATTAAACCCAATATTACAAACTCTGATATTAAGCTCAATACTAACATTAAAAAGCCTAATATTAAAGTCAATATTGTAAACCCTAACGTTAAACCCAATATTTCAAATATAATATTAAACCCTAATATTCAACCCAATAGTATAAAACCTCACATTATAAAACCCAATATTATAAACTTGGATATTAAACCCAACATTATAAACTAAATATTATAAACCTCTATATTAAACCGAATATTATAAACCAGAATATTAAACCCAATATTATAAAACCTATTATTATAAACCCAATATTTAACATCAATATTATAAACTCAATATTAAATCTAATATTATAAACCCTAGTATTAATCCCAATATTATAAACCCTAATATTAAACCCCATATTATAAACTCATTATTATAAGCCCTAATATCATACCCAATATTATAATATCATCATTGTAAATGATTTAAACAATGACTATCAAGGTTGACTTTGTTTGACTATATTCAATAATCTCGTTGGTTATGTTTGACTATTAATAGTAACCAACCTAGATCCATCATAACATCGGATCTATCAACTGCCGAGAGGGACTAAATATCTAGAGGTGAAAACCTATGTTTTGAGTGCAAAATTGAGGAGAGGTTTGCAACTCGAGGGATTTGATCCCTCTTGATGCTTGATAGATTTGGTGTTAAGACGAATCTAGGATTGTTTTAGTCATGTGCAATCATACAAAATTTGTTGAACATCTAATTATTTTGATCATTTTAAATATGCTAAATATTTCTAAGATTTATTTAGTCAATTTAATTTAAAATTTTCTTAGTTACCTCAGTTTGTTGAGATGAGAGAGACTGTTAGTAACTTGAATGATGAAAAATGATGAAATAAAAATTTTGACTGCAAAGTGTCAATGTAACAATTTTGATTGATGGAAAATGTGAATAATAAGAATGCAGTCAATTACAATCAATATTCATTACGATTAATCTGAAACTATTTTCTTTTACTGTTCCTATTGCCGCACCTATTAGTTTTTCCATTTTCTCATATCGATCATATGAAAAGAGTAGTTGGAGTCATAGACCATTCATATATTTAACTCGAGCTATTGAAGTAAACAAAATACCTTGTCTTTGTTCCTCTCCAATATTAATAGTAGTTTTCTCGAAAGTCAATCATGGTTACTTATGGAGTGTTAAACCCCAAATAATTTCCAATGGTACATATTTTCTATTACCATGTTTGAATGAAAAGTAATTAACAATGTTGAATGATGGAAAATGAGAATAATAAGAATGTACCCAATTATAAATAGTTTATAGTTTCAAGAAGCCAAATTTCGGGTAAGATTTTATTTAGGATGGAAATTCAAGTTTGGTATTTATGGTTGAATTATTGTAACACATAAGTCAATACACGTCATGAATAATTTTTATGTGCTTACACCGAGAGGGAGTGTGTATGTTTTGTGGGTGAGAAGGAGAGGCAAGGGGAGATAGATATATAGATGGGGGGGTGAGAGAGGGAAGAAGAGAGAGGCACAGACATGGAGGGAGGAAGAGATATAGATATGGAGAGAGAAATGTTAGAGAGAGAGAGAAGGGGAAGAGAGTGATGGAGGGGAAAGGGAAGGAGGGAGAGAGATAAATGGATAGATATGGAGAGAGAGTGTGTATGTTTAGGGGGTGAGACAGAGAGATAGAGAAGGAGAGACAATGGGAGATAGAGATATAGATGGAGGAGGCAGAGATATTCTTACACTGAAATCAATGCACAATATTAATCTAATTACTTTGAAATTAATGTACATCATACATCTAGTTGCATTAAATCAGAAATCAAGATCTATAGTAAAATCAATGCATCTAGTGAAAAAAATCAAATAGGATTAGAAATCGACATCTATACTTAAATCAATGCATCTAGTGAAAGAAATCAAATAGGATTAGAAATCAATATCTACACTGAAACCAACGCATCTAATGCAAGAAATAAAATATGAGTAGAAATCAACATCTACGCTAAAATCAATGCATCTCGTGTAAGCTACTAAATAGGTTTAGAAATCAACATCTACAATGAAATCAATGTGTCTAGTGCAAGTGATCAAATAGGATTATAAATCAATATCTACACTGAGACCAATGCATCATGTGTAGCAATCAAATAGGAGTAGAAATCAACATCAACACTGAAATAAATATATCTAGTATAAGTACTAAATAGGATTATAAATTTACATCTACACTTAAATCAATGCATATAGTGCATATGATCAAATAGGATTGCAAATCAACAACTACATTAAAATCAATACATCTATTTTAGTGAAAATCCAAAATATTCATGACTTTCTAGATCTAAATTCTATGTCTGTATTTGTCTATGTCTGTCCCTTTATTCTTCCCTCTTTCTTCACCTTCCATTCTATGTCTATCTCCCTCTCCCTCCCCTTTTCTCTCTTCCCCTCCCTCTCTCCCCCATCTCTCTCTATCTTCCTCTCCCTCTCTTTATCGATCTTTCTCTTCTTCCCTCTCTCCCCCTGCCATCTATATCTATACCTCCCTCTATCTCTCCTTAATTGTCTCTCTATATCAACCCTGTAAACACATGTCATGCTCTCTCTCTCTCTCCCCATATCTATCTATCTATCTCTCCCTCCCTCTTCATTTCCCTCTCTATATCTTCCCCTTCTCTCTCCATCTCTCTCTCTCTCTCTCTCTCTCTCTCTCTCTCTCTGTTTCTCTCTCTGTGCCCCTCCATTTATATCTCTATATCTAATCTATCTCTATTCCTCCCTCCCTCTCTTTTCCTCTCTCTTCTACCCTCTTCCATGCCCCATATATATCTATGTCTCTCCTTATCTCTCCTTCTCACCCCGAAAACATACACACTCTCTCTCTCCATATCTATCTATATCTCTCTCGCTCCCTCTTCCTGTCCCTCTCTCTCTCTCTTCACCCTCTCTCTCTCTCTCTCTCTCTCTCTCTCTCTCTTTCTCTTCTCTCTCCCTCATTGACTCTCCATCTCTCCATTGCCACTCCCTCTCCACCTCTCTATCTCTATGTATTTCTTCCCCTTCAAAATCCATCTCTCTCTCTCCTCTCTCAAGTCCTCTCTCTCCCCTTCTCTCGCACCTCCCTCCATCTCTCCCTTGATCATACACACGCTTTCTCTCTCCACCCTCCAACTTTCTCACTATCTTCCTACCTCTCTCCGTCTCTCTCTCCCCCTCTCTTCCCCTCGTTTCCCTATCTTTATCCTCTCATTTTCTCTCTCTTCCCTCGTCTCCTCTCTACCTCATTCCATCTTCACCTCTACCTTGTCACTCCCTCTCTCTCTCCATCTCTATCTCTTAATGCCTTTGCTCTTCACTCCCTCTCTTTCCCCCTTCAAATCAATCTCTCTCCCTCCCTCTCTCCCCCTCCTCTCTCTCTCTCTTCCTTTATCTCTCTCAGTTTCTCTCCCACCTCTATGTCTCTCTCCCCCACTGTATTCCCCCTTCCATCTCACTCTCTTTCTTAAATATGATCCCATTGTATTGTATTTAAGAAAATATCTAAATTAAAAAAAACATAATTGGTTGTAAAACATTAAACCTATATTTTGGATCAATCATGTTAAAGTAAATACAATAATAAAAAAATTAAAAGAATGGTGCACTATCTTTCCTCTATCATTGTTAATCACTTTTGTTTCTCACTTATCTTAGATCCTTGGTTCAGATGCATCTATCCTAGTTCTTTATAATATTATTTATATTATATAAATTTCATATATGTATACATAAAAGTATTCTC
>APFE031026393.1:5016-16248 GCA_000404065.3 Pinus taeda
ACTCTGTAATAAAGTCGAATTAGGGTGGTGATTATCAGATGCAAGCTGATCAATAGTGACAATATTCCCATTATGAGGAAAGCACATTACTCGAAAGAGTGAAGACACCACAGCATTCATAGCATAGACATAATCACACCCTAGTAGCATATTAAAGTCTAAAGGGCTATCAACCACCATCATATCGATTAAGACAGTCTTCCCACCTAAAGTGATAGGTAATTGAGGAAGAACACCCATAGATTCACCAGGTCTTCTATCATAGGCTAACAACTGACTATGAGCTGTCAACAACTTTGGGGAACCCAAAGCTTTCCAAGTCAAAGAGGATATAATACTTGTAGAGGATCCTTCATCCACCATACATCGATAGACATTTGTGGAATTCACTCTGACCTTTATTTGAAAAGGTGCTGCGGAAGGAAGACGAGGCTCGGCAAGACTATCCCAATCAAAGGAAACACTCTTGGAACTTGGAGGGGGAACATTCGAAGAAACTGGAATGCCCCCTATACTAGAAGACTCTGTACTAGAAATTAAGCAGACTCTTTTGTTAGGCGCTTCACCCCCCAAAAGAGGAGTGTAATTGGCCAGCGATTGCACTGGCTCAGCCACACGATCAACCAATGGTTGATGGGATTGATGAGAAACCATATCAGATCTAGGAGTAGAAGAACTTTTAGACTCAGACCATACCCTTTGAACCTCTGGAATACCAGGGCATAAATGAGTAAGATGGTCTCCCTTGCATATCTTACAAGGGAACTTAGGTTTAAAACTTCTACGTCCAGGTTTCTTATCAACCTCTATTCCGCCAACATGACTAGCAGTGGTTTGCGGGGAGTCTTGAACATGACTTGCAAAGGTCGGTGACTCTTTGCTAGTATGACTCGCAGTGACTAGACTTGTGCCCCCAGCATGACTTGCAGCGGCTGAAGACTCATCTCTAACATGACTAGCAAAGGCTGAAGACTCATCTTCAACATGACTAGCAGCAGTTGAAGATGAAGTGCTAGTATGACTTGCAGTGACTAGACTTGTGCCCTAAGCATGACTAGCAGCGGCTGAAGGCCCATCTCCAACATGACTAGCAGAGGTTGAAGGCCCATCTCCAACATGACTAGGAGAGGTTGAAGATGAAGTGTTAGTGTGACTTGCAGTGACTAGACTTGTGCCCCCATCACGACTAGCAGCGGCTGGAGGTTCATCTCCAACATGACTAGCAGAGGTTGGAGATGAAGTGCTAGTATTATTCTTCTTCTTTGACTTCCTCTTTCTCCTCTTTTTATATTTCTTTTTACAAGAAGGAGGAGACGAAGGAATCCCAGATTTCTCTTTGAAAGAAGGTGAACAATTCGCACCCAAGTGATGCCCTTGAAATAAAGCATTCAACTGAGAGGCTTCAAGAGCATTTGGAATATTCGGAGTGGACCACAGCCAAACGGGCAGTCCAACATTCAACCCAGGAATATTCAAAGTGGCCATCAAGGGAGTGTACCAACGTTTCCAAAGAAAGGAAAAGCACAAGGATCCCCTTTTGGAAGGGTACCTTGGTTGGTTTCCACAGGAATATTGGCGATATCTAACTGATTCTCAAACCCTTCCCTTACGGGAATGTAGAAATTACTTTTCAAGGAATATAAACACACAATCAAGACCTTTTGCCCTTGAGGAGGCAACTCCACAACTTTCAAAAGAATAACCAAAAGTCTTTCAAGATCGGCAGAGTGGTAAGTCAGTCGCTCAGAATATCAAATCCAAAAGTGACTAGACAAAAATACCTAAAGCCAACTATATACAAGGAGCAAAGAGCACTCACTATAAAGTCCCTAAAAGAAGTCAGCCAGTCAAACAACTTCCAAGTATTTCCGCTCTGGGTGATGAGGACCGAACACCAAAATACAAGAAAGTGGAGTAAGGGTCCTTCCGAAGATAGTCTGGGATAATGACGGCCCAGTCCTATCAGCGAAGGTAACAGAGGAAGTTATGCTGACCTCCTAACAACAACCTGCACCGGTGCAAGCCCCCAAGCTTCGGAAGGGTGCCCTCCAGGAGTACCGTTGAGAGTGATGCAACGTCGACCTCAGGTGCTACGAGTTTCCCCTCCATAGCCACCTATGTAGTTCCCTAGGAGTGGCAACTAAGGATACCAACTCGTTGTAGAAGCCAGGTGGAACAGTCGTGAGGTAAGATCGGACAAGTAGGAGAGGGGGTATCTCTCTTCCCTGTCTTCAAAAACCCTCGTGCTTAACTCCCAGATCCGGAGCTTTCCTGCTCTTCAGATTGGATTTGCACTCTCTATTCAGACTCCTATGTTTGACAGTTTAAATGGCCTTGGAGAGTTAACTCTCCACTCGCCTAATCCAAGGCCCTAAAATCCTAAAACTTGTTGGTGTTTTTAACTTAAAATAAAAAGTTCTAGTAAATTTTAGTTAGCGCTTGATTTTAAGGGTTGTTCTTTAAGTCAGGGGATGATGGAAGTGAAACTTGATGATGTGTGTATGACTCAACCAAAAATCAAAGAAAAAGTAACTACATGAATGCAATCATTTTTCTTTTGATGAAAAGAGTACTCTACATGGGTTGTAGTAAACATTTAGAAAGCAAAAAGTTTTCTTTTTCTTTTCTTGTAACACACTTCACACATGCAAAAACCAAAAGAATTGCTAATTCTTTAACGATGCAAACTACTGCAAAGTATAGTGAAGATGCAAGAATCGAAAACAACTCTAAAACAAGAAATGAAAGTTGCTTTGCTTATCAAAATTTTCTTTTGCCACTTACTATATTTAGATAGAATATGAGATGCTACAATTCATTTCGTCTAAATACTAAAAGCAAAACTCAAGATAACATAAAGCACTTTCACTCACCAAAAGGAAACTAAATGAAAAGCAAGTTCAAGAAAGCAAAACAAAAAGTTTTCAAAAAGTTTGCTTCAAAGTAGCAACAAAAAAGTCTTTTTGAAAATGCTCTCAACAAAGAAACCGACACTTTGCGATTGAAACAAGAAGCAAGAAACACTTTTTGCAAGTTGACAACCAACAAAGAATGAAAACTCAACAAAAAACAAATGTGTTTAAAAAAGGATTTTTGAAAATCGAAGGCAGCAAGGAAAGCTTTGGTAACAAAGACCAAAAAAGATGAAAAAGTCAGTTTCAAGAAAGTATCAAATGACAACTTTGATGAAACAAAGAATTAAATGGTCATAGAAATCGATTTCGTTAAGAAAACAAAAAAAAAGTCACCAAGAAGTAAAGTTGAACACAATGATTGATAAAAATCTTTCTGCTCTGATAACTCAGAGCAGCCAAGATTCCAGTCAAGAAATCTTGCGTGTTGTTAGCAAAAAGATGATGACACTTGCAAACACAAAACAAGACCAAACTCCTTATAATTAGAGAGAAATCAGAGTAAGGATGCTCGCTGTAAAACAGAGAACTGATACTGACAAAGATGACTGTTTAAAACTGACTGAAAGCACCAGACACACTCCAGAGACAAAAAGATTTATAAATCCTGAAAGTTGTCAGGTATACGCTACTGTACTTAGTGCATACTGCGTGTATATGCGGCTGTTTCTGAGGAAACCTGCGTATACGCGAGTTCACTTCAGACAACAAGCGTTTATACGCTTCTGTAACTAAACAAAACAGTGTGTATCTAATATTTCAGGAAAAATATAAAAGAGACTCCAGAAATTGGTAAAACTCAGAAGTCAGAAATAGACCAGACAATAACAATAAACTAGCAAGCAACTGAGCCCTGATAGGCTTGACAAACACCCAACTAGGAACAACAAGAGTGTTGTTCCCCAGTGGAGTCGCCAGTTCTATTGAGGGATTTTATCCCCTACGGCTTTTGGGTGGAACCCTAGCAGACTGAAAGTTGTCTAAATCAAGAAACATGCACACCCACAGCCATTATGCTAGAAAAAGCTATTTCTAAGGTGAGAATGACGTACCTCAGGTCCTACGTTCAGGTAGTTCCTCAAGGGTCCAAACCCTTCTTCACGTCCCTTTCGCTCCTTTGCCCTGCAAAACCAACAATTCCAAAGAATGCAGCAATATATGGACAAATATTTATATGAAAATCATCTTTATGTTATACAAGAAAGGAGTTAATTATAAAATTTTAGACATCCATTCATACATGAAATTAAAACATGAACATCATTAACATAAATAAAGAAGCATATCGGGAACAAGACGTGTTTCTTTATTAGACAAATAGAATAGTACAGAAAAAGAGCAATATCACCTGAGCAACTTCTGCAGGCTCAAAGCTCAGCCTCCTTCTAGATCCATCCCGCCTCAATCCTCTAGTAGATCTCCTTCCAATACTCACTCCAACATGTCATAACTAAGGGATGAACATCAAATCACAAGGAAACAAGGGTTTCCTGTACAAATGGGGGAAATGCAGAAGGCACAAGGGTCTTCAGACCTGATCAGGGGGAAATCTCAGTATAATAACCTTTCTCTATATTCTCTCCTCCGTTAGGCCTTCCCTTTGGTGTCTTTTTATACCAATTCCAAAGTAGTTTTTTGGTTAGGAATTGGTTGGGAACAGTTGAGGCCACGGGGCACTAATAGGTGATCAGCAGGTAAAACCCGCGATCTCCGCCCGAAAATAAGGAGTTTTATATTTTTTTAAGTGTTTTAATACATATAAGCGGGTTGGGTATATATGAACCCACGTATACACGCATTTAACTCAGGGAAATGTCACGTACAGGGAATAAAACACTGTTTTTTAGATTTTGGACTAGGTCTGGAAGGAGGGGTTGCCCTAGGCCATGAGTGCAGCATCACAAACCATAATAGTAAGATTTGGAGCTATAACAGTGACAGCTAAGCTTGAGGTGAGGATTCGTAGGGGGATTGTCTTTGACATTAAATAGCCCTTCCTCGGGATCTCCACCCTCAACTTCAAGCTCACAGGCCACCAAAACAGATCTTGAAGGCATCCAAGTATATTTTGGAAAAGGGACTGTCTACTAACAGTTGGGACAGCCGAGTCCCTTGAATGTAGGAAGCTTGCTAGGGCCCTCGTGATGTATAAATAAGAAGGCCTCAGCCTTCGTAGTTTACTTTTGAAACCATTGCATTTTTTGCACTATAGTGCTGTCACTTTTAGCTCGTTTTCTTGTAGCCATTGTGGCATAACTTTTGGTTGATGACTATTTTTTGATAATGACAAGTAGTCCTATTTTATATTAGCTCTGAGTTCTCTATAGGAGCCGTAGCTCTTAGGGTTGGGCCCAACCTGAGAGCCAAGGCCTCCTTTATGAACTGTTATCTTTCCTTTATGCATCGTTGTTTTTCGTTTTATGCATTTGTAAACGTATTTCTGTTAGGCAGATTAAATTGTGTTGATTAACTAGGTCACTTTTTATGGTTAGAAATGCTTCTAATGTTTAGAATAGGTTGGTAGGATACCAACAGAGAAAAATATCGAGAAAAAGGGCCAACAAACACCTACGGTTTTCATTTGCAGAAGTTGGTTACATGTTCAGATCTTTGAAATGTCTCATTGCATAGTTGATATATATGGTTCCCTCACAAATAAAGTTGCTATTCATTCACTTCTCTGTTAGCTAGATTAGATTAACTAGGACTTTGATTACTTGCAAGTCTTTATTGGTTCAGTTGAAAGTACATGGTGCAGAGCATCTCTACCACTTCTTCCTCCACCCAAGCTTCATCAGAACCATCTGGTCCATCTCCTAACTGGGTTTCTCGCTCACAGCTATCATCTTGCCCACATAACCCTACCTTTTTGTGCAACCATTGTTTTAGCCTTCTTTGAGCCAATTCAGCCATCTACACCTTCTCCCCACTCCATCCACCAGTCCCTAGGCCACTTCAGACCCCTATCCTACCTCCATACCCATTCCTTCATCTTCCATCACTCATCCATCCTCCAAAATTCCATTTCTAAACATCCTGTAGAAATTTCTGAACATCCTCTAGAAATTCCTGAACATCCTCTAGAAATTCCTGAACATCCTCTAGAACCCCTACAGAGTTCCTGTAGAAGCTCAAAAATGAGGTTTCTTGACAGAAAAACTTTGTGAAACTCTCTGGAATGGTGTTAGGGACTCCTTAGACCCTCTCTAAACCTTCCTGGCCTCTTCCAAGCACTTCTCTTCATTGATCCATCCCTGCACAGTCAAGAACAGTGAAAGCCTATGCATGATGAAACGGACGACTTATTCAAAAATACAAAAAGATGTTTTCTTCAGATAGAGGTAGTCTAGACACATGTATTTTACCTTCATAGAAGTAATGGCATCTCTTTCAGTAGCTTGCATTCTCTTCTTTGCATCAGTAGGACTAGCTGGTAGAATTAGGGTTTGCTAGGGTTTGCGCTTTCCTTTAGTTTCTCAATTTATTTTCGCAAATAGATTAGCTTCCTTCAAGACTAGCTTCCATCCATTAGTTAACAAGCTTCCTCTCAAATCTCATAGAAGTTGGCTTGAGCCCCTAGTGGACTTGTGCCAGCTGACCAAGTGACAGCTATGGCAAGAGCTAGTACTTGTACATACAGCACCGTTGCTTCCAAGTTTGTTACGAACTACCGGGTTGATAAAAGTAAAGAAGGGAGTCCCAGGAGTCACAACATTATTACTGCAATACTGGAGCTCACCAATGACAAGTGCCAGTATGAACTTGTGCTCACCATACCGTCGAGTATATATTGGGAGACTACAATAGGCTGATATCCTTTATCCTTAGAAAGCCGTGTTTGCCACCCTATCGATTGCAATGCACTGAACACAACATTTGGGAATATTGACTATCGTACGTAAAGTCCTCGGTAATTTCTCTTTAATTTACCACCGAGGTGTATATTGCAGTTTTGCAATTGGTTTGGTAATCCATCTGTCTAGATTTCCAAAGTGGTCACTTTCGTTCCTTTTTGACTCCTTAAAAGAAAAGGTCCATTTGAGCACTTGTCACTTCAGGCTCATTAAAAATTGAAGGCGACTAGAGTCACCTTTAGCTTTTTCTCGACTCTTAAAAATTGAAAAAGCAAGTTGTGTCAAAGCATCATAAATTCATTTAATTCGGAATAAAATTTTTCCCTTTTAATTTTGGGTTGATCAAGTAATCCGCAATCATGGAAGAAAGTCAATCAAAACTTCGTCGTTCGCGGAGACTAACGAGTCAACCATATTTGACTCTAGAAGCGAAACCATTTCGGGTGAAACGGTCTTGTTTAACTAGGTCGAAATCTCCTGGTTTATTTGAAACTTGTGTTTCAACATCAGCAGAGACTCCAGTTACTCCAATTATTTATAGTACATCTACTTTTACATAAGAAGTTCCGCAGTTATAAGGGGACATTAGAATTGATCCTAGTGTAACAGTAGATGCCTCAATACATGAAACAACTCCATCTAGAGCTGATCCAAAAACTGAAGTTCACTCACTTGAACATCCGAGAGTTGAGTTCCAGAATTCAGAAGGTGTCACCCCTCCAGTATCTGTCGCTGCAGAAACTATACCTTCTTCGGCCCCAGAAATATTTTACAGACCCGACAGTCTACCTCTTCCACCTAGATTGAGTGCTATAGAAGAAGTTGTAGAGGATCTTCTGTCCAATACTCCATTGCATTTTGGAGTAGGGATCCACTTATACCCTTCTATTCTTGAAGTTAGCTCTTTCAATCATCCCTCATTGTAAGTTCCTGTCGAATCGCTAGGAAGTCTTTTGGATAGAATGAATATGTCTGAACAACCGTTAACATCTAGGATTGTGTCATCTGATACAACTACAGCAGAACCGCCTGCTACCACTCCTACGATGTTTACTGGTATACCATCTATCCCAACTAGTTATCAATCACTAGATGGAGTCCACCCAGGGACTATTTCGACGACATGGTCTGTTCCCATTTGTTCATCTGGAATCTTATCTGGAATTTCTTATGTTGAGTCTCACCGAATTGATCCTTCACATCAGTATCAATTTGGGCAATCTAGTCTCCAAAGACCAATTTATCCTTTGAGCACTAGATTGCCGCCATACGGGGGGCAGTATGCTTTTTCAATGTTCCCTCCTAGAGAACAAGTGTGTGAGAGCTCACAACAAAATTTGGGTTAAATTGGAATTACATCCGGTGGTTAGATACAATATTACCTCAACAACCAAGGGTTGTATATTCAATGCAAACAACCCTTCCTATGTCGAATATTACCACTACACCTGATATTGTGACTGTGTCGCAAGTACAAACACAACCTATTTTATTTCAATCTCAAATTACTCAGGTTGTAGTACAATAGCCTCTTTTCTCTAGGGCTCTGCCACAATCTTAGATTAGTGCTTCCTTAAGCGGAATGACTCAGGCTCAAACATGTGTTATGACTATGCATCTTGGTCAATCATCTAGTATCGGGCAGCAACAAATGGTTCAAGAACCATGGCTGGTATAATATCAACAACTCCAATTCCAGCAAGTTTACCGAGGACCTGAGAAATAAGGTGCTTTAGGTAAAGGACAACCGCATTATCAAAACGGTTATCAACAACCATTCTATATTGGTTATGTCCATCAACGTTATCAAAGTTATCAGCATCAGATACATTATGCTGGTACGCAAAGACCCACTGCTCAAGCAATCCCATCTTATCCTGGGTACGCTTCGCCAAACCTGAATCAACAGTTGCCCTTCGTAGCAACTCTGGAATTACCAGATTTGAACCAGTTAACCAATGATCCAATTTCCTACACACCTTGGTGGTCGACGATTCCTTATAAACTTTCGTTAGATATTCCTAAATTTAATGGAAATCCGAGTGAAGATCCATCAAATCACGTAATGACCTTTCATTTGTGGTGTTCATCCAACACCCTCAATGATGATTCAATTAGGCTTCTCCTTTTTCAGCGAATGTTAACTAGTCCGGCAATGAAATGGTATATCAAAATGCCTAGAGCATCATTTGATAACTTCAGTACCCTTGCCACTACCTTTTTAACCCACTTTTAATTACCCATAAGGTATGAAACAGGAACAGAGCTCCTTACCAATTTTAAGCAGACAACCACCATTCACATATCTTATCATATTCATGAGTGGGAACAACATTGTCGAATGGTAAAGACCTATGTTCCTGATCAGCTTCTAGTTAAGTGGTTTATTAAGTAATTATTACCTTCTATTACAGAAGATGTGGCGAAAGGGGGAGTTGTCACCGAAGAGCAAGTCATTGCTCGTGCACAATATCTGGACTTGATTTATACTCAGTCTGGCACGCTCTATGATAAAATTCATGATGCTCTTAGACTAGAATGTTTCGTTCCTCCCCCTTCTAAATCAAACAGGGACTCTCATGCTAGCGATGGCGTGATTGGCACCTCAAGTACGCAAACTGCAAAGGCCGAAACTAGCAAAGCCCTTGCAGTCTCTAGCAAAAAAGAAAATGACAAACTTACTGCCTTGGAGGTTAATGCCATGTCATCTAACAAAGGCAAAGAACCGAAGCAACCAGGGGGCAAGAAGAAAGGGAAAAACAAAAAGAAAAAACAAGAAGATTCACTTCTTGAAAAATATTCTGAAAACCATACTGGGAAAAAGAAACCAGGTCAGCCATGTTTCATTTGTAATGAAGAACATTGGATGAAAGATTTTCCGTATCGAGGTGAGGTCAAGAAATTTTTAAAATCTTCGAGCACCTCAACAGTGTTGACTAATCCATTTCCAAACCCAGAAACCAATCTAGTTGCTATTGATAATGCTTCCCCATCCCAAGTTCTTATGTTATCCATGTCGAAGTAGCAAAATGATGCTTTGGTATCGACGACGAACAAAGATTACAAGAATCCACAGATGTCGAACAACAACAAGGTTTCTGATTGTGGGGTCGTTAATATGCCATGATTATTGTCACTTGTGAACGTTTATTCCACCCATTTCTACCATTCTTCATCATGTTATTTATTATAATTTATCATTTAAATCCATTTTATAAATGATTTATGCTCTCATGGATGAATATTATTTAATTCTCCTTTAATTTTCTAATAAATTGATGATTATGCATTATTTTTACCATGATAGTTCTATATAAGTTTTGGTTATAACTTATTTACATTTTAGCCTCCAAAGTAACTTTCAGATTGAAGATTTGATTTTTAAATCAGCCAACTCAGAAATTCGCTGGTTTAAGGAGTGACAGTTTTGCGGTTAAGATTCTGAGCAAATGAAGACGAATTTGGAAAATCTGGAACATGGGTTTTGTCCAAAACGGGCCCAATTATCTTCAAATAGAACAGTTTGTCCAAATTCGGCCTGTACAGGGAGAAACGCAGGGTTCTTTGAGCACGATTTTCTAGGATTTGCTGTTGCGGCCGCCCTCCAAATCTTAGCTGCAAAGCCAAATACGCCTTGTTCTTGTTGATCAAATGGTTAGAGGCAAACCAATTTTGTAATAGGAATTATGTTGTACTTATCCTTATTGTAACTTCTCTCTGATCTCTCTCTATTTAAATGAAAACAGAGATCAGAGAGGGGGATGATTATGATGATTTGAGTGAGAGGTGATGATGGATTCGGAGAATGAGAAATGTTGGACAACAATGATGGATTATTCATGCTGTAATTCTTAAGCTTTGCTATTGTAATGATTCCACAATTGGCTTATTAATAAATGATTTGGAAGTGCTGTTCCATTTTCTCATTCTGAAGTGACCCCGCAGCATCCGTTGGCGACTAAGGGCCCAGCCTCTGGCGGAGTATGCTGCTGCTACTGTATAGTATATTCCTTTGTTTTACGCATGGTTTTCTTATCCTTATTGTTTAGTAATCTGATGCACGAATGCTATGTTACCATTAATTCATTAATGTCTCTTTCCGAAATCCTTGTGGCGATTCTGCATTATATTATTAAATCTTTTCCAGAATTGATTGCATGGTATCAGTCTGAATCGGGTATTTCTGTTACAGAGCTTTTGTATTGAACATTACCATCATGAGATTTATTTGAAGTTATGATTATTGGAATCCGGAAGTAATGTTTTATTTGGAAGCATAGTTATCATCTCAGATTACTATCTTAGTGTGTTGAATGTATATATGATTGACGTCCCTGTTTTATAATGAACTGATGTTCCATAATTCATTTGTAAATATCTTCTCGTAAAGTAAAGATCATTGGAATTGCTTTTGTCGATTGTCATTTTATTGCCGAATGTGAGTAAGTTGGTTTTGACTCGCGAGA
>APFE031026393.1:27545-52431 GCA_000404065.3 Pinus taeda
TTTCTTTTCAAGCATTCATTTACTTTTGGATTTTAAGCACTATACTGCAAAACATTACTCTCGAGTAAATAGCCGCTCAGACAGAGTACACTCTTGAAATAAAAAGTCGTCCCTGGGTTGATAATTAATGTGAGGTAATTAGGTGTTAAAAAGACACATTTTTATCGCTCCACACTGATCAACCTAGTAGTTCGACAACAACTTCATCAGAAGTTGTGCCACCCATCATTCCTGAAATAACAATAAAGCTGCCAAAGGGAGTAGTAGATAAATCGACATTTAATCCTCATGATCGAGTAGCACAGAATTATAATATAGTAGAGGATTTGGCCCAATCGCCATCTGCTATGTCGACACTTGAAGTACTGTAGAATTGCCCCTCCCAAAGGCAAGATTTATTATCAGCAATAGGTGGGATTGACCCAACAGATTTCAATCTTGTGGCCTTTAATCACAAAGGATATGAACCTCAATTACTGGCCCAATTCACTTTCCTTATATAGGTAAAAGCCCTCAAAAAAACTATTCATCGAATAATAATTGACGAGGGCGCATCTACCTGTATAATGTCAATGAGCTACTGGAAAACTTTAGGCTCACCACCCTTGTCACAATCATCAATGACATTGAAATCATTCGATGGAAGAACATACACACCGTATGAGATATTAAGTAACTTTCACGTCAAACTGGGGAGCAAAACAATAGAAATTGAAGTCGAAATTATCGATGGAAACCTTGATTACAATATCTTACTGGGAAGGCCCTAGATTTGTGCTATGGCTGTTGTTGTGTCAACTTATTTTAGAAAGATTGCATTTCCATTCCAAGGCGGAATTACAATCATTGACCAACTAACCTTTCTCCCCAATAGTTCACAAGTTATGGGAAGCATTCCAATGATCTATGGAAGCTCTCAATCACTTCAAAATGTCAGAGTAGGCCTCCTAAAAGACCCTACCTTAATGGGTACTTTTGCCCTACTGCCTCCGAGTAATTTGGTGGAAGTGGCCATGGTGGAAACCTGTAATATGGTATATTCTATATCAGCAAAGATTAAGAAGGTTTCCGAACATTTTGTTAGCATGGATCATCGTTAGGTATTGTCTTCAAGCCTCATAGAAATTTTGTAGCAATCAATTTTCTTGGCCTAGGCGGCAAATCCAAATTAATGCTCATTGAGTGTTTGGATTGATAGGTCTCAAGAATATGGCACCTCTTCAGATCCTTGGTCATGTATACATTCTACAGATGAAGGAATCATTCAGTCAATGATTATAGGAGAGGCACCATGGGAAGATTACCACCATCATTCCCATCTTCAAGATAATGATGAAGATTATTCCAGCGACCTTAATAATCCTTCAGTTTTTTATTTTCTATCAAATACTGTAAATACGGTGGATTCTAAGTGAAATCTGTCCAATATTGAAGAAACTATCACCATAAATATCTCGACCAAACCTAATGTTGTAGAGAATATTCATGTTGGCAAATCTTGCTCTTCTTTAGAACTGGGAATATACTCCACTCTCTTTCACGAATTTAGAGATGTCTTTGCATGGTCATATGAAGAAATGCCAAGAATTGACCCAAGCATCATTGAACATGAAATCAAGATGTATCCAGATGTCAAACCAATACGACAACGATTTCGACAGGTTCACCTGAAGAAAGCCGCTGCCATCAAGGCAGAAGTTGAAAAACTTTTACATGTTGGTTTCATTTACCCTATTCCTCTAACTGATTGGGTATCGAATATTATTCCTGTGATGAAAAAGCAAGGAATGATTAGAGTGTGCATTGATTACAGGGATGTAAATCAAGCTTGTCCAAAGGAAAACTACCCTACACCCTTCATCGACCAAATAATTGACGAATGCGCTGGATGCAAAATCTTTTCATTCATGGATGGATTTTCTGGATATAATCAAATAAACATCTTCCCACAAGACCAGTCGAAGACTGCATTTATATGTTCGTGGGGCACATTTGCATACTGTAAACTACCTTTCGGTTTAAAGAACGCAGGGGCAACTTTTTAGAGGTCAATGAACTATGCGTTCCATGACATAAAACACATCGTTAAACCATATCTCGATGATCTACTGGCTCATTCGTGAAAGCGGACTGATCATCCGTAACATTTGAGAGCCATATTTCTACGTTGCTAACACTACAAGGTACAACTCAATCCACACAAGTGTGTGCCTTGTGTTGGTTCTGGTCGTTTACTTGGTTTCATAGTTTATAAGGATGAAATTTGACTCAAACCATGTAAGGTTCAGGCAATCATTGACATGCCTCCACCTTCAACTTTGCTTCAGATTCAGAAACTCCAAGGGAAAGCAAACTTTTTGAGGAGGTTCATTCCAAATTACGTTGAACTTGCTAAATTTTATACACATCTTTTGAAAAAAGAAGTACCCTTCAACTGGGATCAGGTTGCACAAGCTTCTTTTGACACTTTAAAGGACTCCCTAATAAAATCATCATTAATGTACACTCCCGACTATCAAAAAGACTTTAACCTGTATCTTGCGAAAGCAGATACGACCATTCCAATGGTTTTAGTACAAGAAGGCAACAGAATTGAACATCCAATCTATTATTTAACTCAAAACTTAAATGACACAGAAAGCAAGTACTCCTATGTTGAAAAGCTGGCTCTAGCAGCTGTTCAAGCAATACAGAGATTTTGACACTATATCCTCTTTCGCAAAATTACCATTCTGTCAGATTGCAACCTTTTGACCTACATTCTGTCGCGTCAGTTACTAGGGGTGAAATATTCAAAATGGATAGCCATTTTGCAAGAGTTTGATCTGGAATTCACAAAATCCAAATCAAAGAAATCTCTAGTTTTCATAGAGTTACTACTTGACCTCCCATCGTCATCCAATGATTCAACATCTAAAGAATCAATCGTGGATGAATCTTTGTTTCTGATATCATCAAGTGATCCATGGTATGGAGATATATTGATCTATCTCCAAACCCAAACCTTTAGGCCTAATACCTCTCGCTCCAAACAATGATGTACTCGATACCAGGCTAAAGACTACATGATTGTCACTGATACCCTTTACCATCGTGGTGTCGATACAGTTCTGTGAAGGTGCCTCACCCATGAGGAGGACGAAAAAGTCCTGAATGATTGTCATTTAGGTGCATGTGGGGGGCATCAATCTGGTTATGCTACGACATAAAAGATCTTACGAGCAGGTTACTTCTGGTCAACTATATTCAAATATTGCATAATCACGGTCAGAAGTTGGCATGCTTGTCAGATCTTCGACCGCAAAAACAGACTACCACCTGCACCACTGAATCCAGTAGTCACTGTTGGGCCATTCACCAAATGGGGCATAGATTTCATGACATGTAACCCCACCTCAGTTGGGGGGCATGGGTATATCATAGTCGTAGTCGACTATTTTACAAAATGGGTTGAGGCGATGCCTACATTAAACAACAGCAGCGAAATGACTGCTCTTTTATTTTTCAATCATGTAGTATCTAGATTTGGTGTTCCACAAGCTATAGTCACAGATCATGGATCGCATTTTTGCAATCACATGATGGTTGAATTGGCTGCCAAATTAGGATTGTTCCACAACAGTTCTACTCTGTATTATCCGCAAGCTAACGGACAAGTTGAGACCATCAACAAAGTCCTGAAGCACATGCTGCAAAGGGTGATCAGAGTCCACAAACGGAATTGGCACTTAATCCTGTACTCAGCCTTGTGGGCATATAGGACATTGGTGATAAATGTGACCAGATTTACACCCTTTCAGTTGGTGTATTTCCTGGAAGCGGTCTTACCGATTCAGTGTGAAATTTCATCTCTCAAGCTCACAATCAATCTACTCCCTGGAACTTCAGAGGAAGAGGCCCGTTTCTTGGAACTAATCCAATTGGACGAAACCCGTCGTGATGCCACTTTGGCTAATGAAGCTCATAAGAAATGAGTCAAGGCAGAGTTTGACAAAAATGTGAAACCCCGTGTCTTCTCAGAGGGCGACCTGGTCTTGTTATATGATCAGGAATCTGATAAGTTGGGAGCAGGTAAGTTCCAACCATTGTGGATGGGCCCCTACATTGTTAAGTGAGTATTAGCAAAAGGATCCTACAAACTAGTATATTATGATGGGATTCCACTGTTGCAACCCCAAAACAGGTTGTATCTTAAACGTTACTAAGCTTAATTAAGTGTAGTAATATATTTATATGCTTTTGTTACATTTTTGTTTTCGTCAAGAGTGATCATTTTGGTTAAGTAATCCACTTTTCATTTGTTGCCGATGTCAGACCTATTGGAATCATTCGTTGGATACGTTGACGGAGCTAGTCGTAGTATGCAGAATCTATCTTCTGCAGCCTGGGCCATTTTTTATCCAAGCAGCGAGCTAGTGAGTTCATAGGGATATGTATTGGTCGATCAATGAACAACATCTCTAATTACAATGCATTGATGGAGCTTCTCTCTAATGCCATCATAGATGGCATACGCCAACTTATTTTCAGGCTAGATTCACAACTCGTCATCCTACAACTTATTGGCGTCTATTCTATTCAGAATCTAGCTATCTATCGTATGTTCCTAAGGGTCAGGATTTTGGAAAGGCGGTTTGATTCTATTCAATATCAACACATTTCCAGAAACTTAAACACATTAACTGATTCATTAGCAAATTATGTGTTAGATAGAAATTTGCACCATTTATAAAGGAAAAAGCATTTCAATCAACATTTGCATCAGGATCATGTAACTTAAGCAAGATAGAACTCCGAAAATAAAAATATATATAACTGTTTATAGTTTTTACAAAATGTTCTATGTCAGGACAAAATCGTTCATACGACCCCAAAACTCAAAAATGCAGAGAAGAACCCTAGACTAATGGTGCTGGTGATAGTAAGTCACCGCCTGTGCGATCATATGTAAGAGCCTAGTCCATCGACTCGGCACGCCAGTGGTATGGCGTTGTAATCTCAGAGGTAACTCATCAGTCCTCACATCCTGAATACCAAGGGTAAGACCCTCGATCTAATCCTATAATACTGCAAGGGTCTCTGCTATGTCCAGATCGCGAAGGACATCCCTCCCTACATCCTCTCCTGCTGGAACAGCAGCTGCTACCCTCGGGCGTGCTGCTGGTCACATTGGTCCAATATCTGCACACATATATGAGTTTAATTAGTCTTGATAACCTTTAAAAACACAAGAACATTATAAAATAAATAAATAAAGATATAGTCAGATCTTTTTACCTATAATACCCCACTACTCGCCAGCCAGTAATGCCAAATCCGGTTCACCTTGGAAATCCATCCCACTACTCGCCAGCCAGTAATGCCAAATCCGGTTCACCTTGGAAATCCATCCCAACATATGGATACTCTGCGAAGACCATCTCCTGACGATCGAACCACTCAAAGAAGGCATCAGAGAATGAAATCTATGACTAACCAACATGTTTGGCCATGAGATCAACCCATCTCTACATCCGTGGTTCCCTTTGTGCTGGCAATCCAAGTGAAATGTACTATGGCTGCATCAGTGGAATCCTCTCCAAGGCAAAAGCGATCAGAATAGAACCATAACCAAAGTTCTTGGATCTTCCATTCTTCACCTTGGAAAGTTGTTCTTTTATAACTGGAAGTACTGCATCACACCAGTTGAATACCTTTGGTTCAAGGCATTCCAGGGCATACTGCATACAAGACCTGTTGGCTAAATGAAGAGCTACGCTACTAGCCAATCTACCAAAGGTGAATAAAATAGTCCTCAAGGACTAGTCAATGACATCTCAGATACTAATCTTACCATCCCTGCTTGGCTGAGATCCATCTCTACAAAACTGATGAATATAATCCCTCACGGATTCATCCCCATGGGCGGATACTGATAGTGAGAGAGGGGTGCCACGCCTCGATAACCCAGTCAAAAAGTAGATGTTGTCAACTGTCAAAGGGATGGATTTACCTCTAATCTGGAACACTTGGTTGGTAGGATCCCATGCATCGAGAAGATATTGCAACAAATTGATTTGTTGCCTCATGCTGGATATGCGGAAGAATTTGAGCAAGCCACAGTTTCACAATGCAGTAACCGTACCCGGATCATGTAAGGCAATCATATCCTCTTCTTCATGCTCATGTTCACACCATGTAACAATCATCTTGATCCGATGAATCTCTAAAAAACAAACAAGAGATGAATTAGGATCCTAATTTGGGCAAAAACAGGCGAAATTTCCATGAAAAAACAATGCATAAACTTCTCCTCCTACGCCCATCACACCTTGGCTGTGTATAGGGTGGGATGCATAATGACTGGTCAATGGCTAGCTCAGTAGGCATTGCACTTTTTGATGCATACCAAGTGCGATGGGGAGAGAACGAACTGTCCAAACCCTTGAGGCCCAAAAAAACAGGAAAAGTTGCTCAGAATGAGAAAAGGAAAGAATGCAATTGAAGAGCTCAGGGTTAGCTCCTAGCTAGTCTAGACGACGCGGAAAATAGTCCACCAGATCTCGCAAAATCATCTGATGAAATTCGAGGGGAAAAACATGTCCAGAGCTCCGACAATCCCAAATTTGAATGAAATGGTAAAAATGAGAGGTAAAACTACTTTTATGTTACTGTTCACGTAATTCAAGTAAGATGTTGGTTTTTAACCATTTTTCAAGCATGTGTTTACATTTCTAATCAATTTGATGGAGCAATTGAAAAGGTAGTACGACCGTCAAAAGAACATAGTGTTAATGGTAAATTGAACATCTCTGACTATTATCACGAGCAATGTTTCCGCAGAGTTCAAGCTCATTAAAAAATAAACCTAGCAACAAGTAGTGTTACCACAGGATTCAAGCTCGTTAAAAAATAAACTCGCCACTGAGAATAGTTTCTAAAGATTCAAGCTCATTAAAAAATGAATCCACCCTCGGTAAATAACCTTTGTGATCACATTGCTATCAGCCTTTTGAGCCTTGGTTGTGTTCTTACCATCACCTCCACTCTTTTAGCCAATCATACACCTCCACTTGATTGTTTACCCTTTTGAGGAACAACTGGGATGAGTGATTCTATTAGCCACCCTCATTGCACTGCCATGTTTGAGAAGTTCCAAACTTACCTGGAACCAGTTTCTACCTAGATACATCACTCGTTCCTCAAAAACGAGTCTCTTTTAAGCTATTTTTAGACTCATAAAATATGGAAATATTGTCGAGCTACTGGCCTTTCCAGCTCGTTAAAGTAAAGGGAAGCGCCATCCCTCCTCTATATTTTAATATTTTTGGACCTGAGGGATCATTACACAAAAAGATCGAGCACTTGTCTTGTTCGACCCGCTAAAACTATCGAAAAGTCATCCCTTTCGTATTATTTTATACTTTTTCACACTTAAGGGATTATAGCACGAAAAAAGGACTACCGCAGCTTCCTTTCTGTCTCTTTTCAAACTCTCTAAATATGAAAAGGACCGATTTTTCTTTGTCGTTAAACTCATTAAAAAAATAGCGACAAACTTGTCCATCTAGACAAGAGCGAGTTTCACTGTCACTAGGCTCGCTAAAACATAGCGACTGGTTTGCCCGAAGGGAAAATTATAGAACAAGCATATGTTATCCTCCTCAAGATTGACAAAAATAAAGAGGTACTGGTCAACAATAACTGGGGAAAAAGGGAAGAAAACATGAAGAACTTCATTGGTAGCAGGTCGCTCTTGAACATGACACTTTCATTCCATCACCATGATTGAGTCGGGTTGAGTTATTCCATTCACCATCACCATTGGTCCTCCATACCATCCATGGGGTTAATGCTACCAATCCATCACAGTGTTTTCGATATGTTCAAGAGAAGTCACTCAGAGAATTCATCAACCCAGCTAATGCCTCATCCACTGCAATACCTTCACGCTCCATTTTTCATGACCGCCACCCTGAACCTTGTATCATCAAACCGTTTTCACCTCCAGAAAATCATTTGCTTTGTTTCGTGTCGTAGATGTGGGATTCTAAGGCCCTCCTACAATGGGTCACTTCTTGTCGACATCAGCTCATTATCCAAGAAGTTGACCTAGGAACAACCCTTTCAGTACTTTGAAGCTTGCATGCCTCAATGGCAAGTTTCTCACTTCCAGTGACAGGTTTACATCAATGGCTTTCGACCGAAATATTTTGCGTGGTGTTCGCCGTCAAGTCCTATATTCACACCATGTGAATTGTACTATAGTACCTTGAGGGTCATTATCATTATCGGTGATTCCTCTCATGCCCGTTAACAGCTTACATCATTGGCTGGTAATCAAGCGATGTCTTTCCATGTTTGACTTCAGGACATCTTTTCACATGAATCGACTTGTACATCGGGCGAAGATTGAACAAGTTTGAAGACCCCAGATCTAGTTTCATCCATCTGGGCTACGATATATTTAGGAAAATAAAGACATCAAATGTACTCCATAGTTGCATGGATGATCATCCAAGCTAAAGGATGATGGCTCCCAAAATCACCAGTTTGCAATAGCAAACGATTATCTGTCCTATGTACATGAAAATGAATTTATAAAGTTGAGCATGGGAATGCCCGCATCAACTAGATCATGAAAGTCATATGAAGATAATGTATTGTATTGTATCTTATACAGGTCACCTTCCAGATCGAAAAATCTCGGATCCTCATGATAAAGCATTTCACCCGACATCAGAAGATTTACGACCTCATGATTTAGGGGGCAATTGTTATAGACATATTTGGGCATTGCAACCCCAATCACATATGTCGATAAACCAAGGGCTATCAAACCCCCTAAACGTGTTGTTTCAAACCCTAAAGGATCATGGTCAAATGATTACATCATTTCCCAGAAGTTCTCCCTGAAAAAACTACTTAGAACTAGTCAAAATTGGACCATACAGACTGCTCCATGCTGAGGGTGCGATGCATACTGAAAATCCCTTCTGTAGGTTGTGATGAGCCAGAGCAGACAAATGGCAGAGGCATTTTGCTAGGTGGAAACTCAGAGAATCTTCTAGAAACTGCTCATATGACACTTGCCTCTCTAAATTCGCCCAGGGATGAGTAAGAGATCATGAAATCTCCAAGTGGAACCAAGAACTATCAGCGAAATGACACTAATGAAAAATCCAAAAGCTGACTCACCCCTCTGCAAATATCTATAAATGGATCCCTCATCCCAGAGATCCAGAGGCTGGAATTTTGTAATCTGTAGGGAAGTGTTGTTGGTTTCTCTTTGAGACATTGTATTGTTGGGTGATCTTGATTTTCATGAGGTGAAGAGGGCTTTCATGCTAAGAGGATGATGCTGGATCAGATAGCTGGGTTGTAATCCTCTCTTCTACTTCTACTATCAATAAAGTTATTTGATTTTTCCTCCATATACTTGTGCACTTGTAAATCATGTATTTGTGAATGCAATTGTATGGTTAATCTACATCTGATTCTATAGGTGTTCTTTGAAGTGGGACAAGTGAGAAAGGAGTGGACGAACTCTATCAGAGGAGAGAGGAAACAAGCAAGGAGCCAAGCGAAGGATTGAGGTTGGCTCTCTCTGCTTCTCTCTTACCTATCATCCATAAAGTAAAACACAAGTTACTTTGAATTGTTTGTTTCTAATATAGCTACGCATCTTAGTGGGACTAGCAGATCAAATAGTGACACTAGTTTTCCTGGAAACACTGCAAGCTCTTTTCCATTTTTTCATTCTCAGCTAACAAGAACTTGACATATGACACTATCACCTTTTCCTTCATGAATGTAGCTGATGTGTGATCATCTGGGAAATATTTTCTCTGTGCCTGTACAATCTTCCTTTGAAACTCGTCAAAAGATAGAGTGTACACATCCATCACCGTATCATCATTAGGGAAAAAAGCATCTCCTTGCTCGCTCAGGACTGGTTCTGACACTAGAGGTGGTGGAGACTGAGGGGTGACCTCAGGTGCTTTCAGAATGAGGTCAGTGTCTTGGTCATGTTGCTCCTATCCTAACTCCATGTTTGTTACTTCAATCAGTTATTCAATTTGTTGAGCAAGCTCCCGATCCTACAACTTCTAACCCTATTCTCCAATTGTTGCTTTTTATGACTCCTCAACTTGTATGGGCACAGTTTGATCTGTCATCGGACCTTACATTTCTTCTTCTTCTTTTTTATGCTTCTCTTCCCTCTCTTGCCTTCTTAGGTCTTATTCTTCCTTCAAATTCTTATCTATTTCTTGCAACTTCCTTTCTGCTTCCTCCAATGTTTTATTTTCTTTCTTCCTTCGCTCTTACCTCTTTATGATTTGTTGCCTCTTTTCCTCCACTTCCAAAGATGCTTTCTTAGTGATCGGATTTTCTTTGAACTTGTAGCTTTCCTCAACCTTTGGGTTCTCAGAAATATTCGTCTCTCTCTTATCCTGCACTGGTTTTCTTCTTATTGATGTTGTTCTTGTTGCTTCCTGCACTACTAATGCCTGCAACACAACTTTCCATGTTGTGGCTATACTGACTGGTTCATTAAGCTTGGATTTATTGTAATAATACCTCCAAGTGTCCTCCTCCACCCAATGAAATTCCCTGTGGTTCCATGGATAATACACCTTTTCACAGTGGTTCTTACAAATACCCTGTGGATCATACAGATTATATTCTTTAGTGGCAAACTCAAACTTCAATATCTCCTTAGCTTTGACATCCACATCCTTCAATATCTTAATCTCATACAATCCAATCCTCAAAGGAAGAGCGGATCATGGTGCTTTCTTCCTCCCTTGCATCCATGTTGATAGCCATGTGCAGATGTGATATGAGACCTCTTACATGACAAACTTGTCTCTGGCATACCTTGGTAAAACATGCAGAGGCTTTTCTCCACCAAACATCCTGATGAAGGTGCCACTTGGTGAGGCATATCAATCTAAAATTGCAATTATTGCCTCCATCGCCTCTTGGTAAGCGCAAGGTGGATCCTACTCAAAGATCAAATTGTACAATGGATGATGAAATGGTCATTCATCTTCGCCCTAACTCCTCGGTAGCTGCAGTCAGAAAGAAACATGCAATAAATGTTAATGATAGTCTCTTTTGGTGTCGATGCCCAACTCATGCCAGGAAACTGATGTTGGGCACAAATTGCATCAAGTAAATATGCTGACATGTAAAATCTTGCTTGATCATCCTTGGGTAGATTCTAGGCGTTATTCACATGGAATTTCAACTAAAGAGCCAATAGATCTGACCATTTTAATGGCCTTCCATCATTCACTAACTGGTCCAACACAACCACCCAATTTTCCGGAAAGGTCTCCGTGCTCTCTTGAATGTATAATCGGCATGCAAAGATGATCAATAACTTGTAGTCCTTCCTAAGAGACTTTTTCTTGTAAACAAGATGGAATTTTTCATAACACTAGTATTCAAAAAGCTATGAGTGGCATAGAAAAGTGTGTCCATGCGGTTCACGGATTTAGGTAAATGATACATCTACTAATAGTCATCCACCCTGAAGGTGTAAGTTGTATCCCACTGGCACTGCTCAATGTCATAGTTTCTGGATATGTGTGTGATACAATTGAGTGGATGATGTCCGCACATGGGAAGGAAAAGTATCTGCATGGAACTTTATGTAAGATTGACTGGTGGACATTGATACAAACATACTGATCCTCTAGATCTTCCTTGAAGTCCCCTCCAAAGATATCCTTGATTTCATGCCATGTTAATTTCATGCCATTTTCAATGAACAACTAAGTGCCTCCATAAACTAGAAAATTCATTGAGACTTTCTCAACTGCGTCCCTAGTGCTACTCTCGATAATATCATTTGAGGTAGCTCTCTTAGAATCCATGTTACCTATAACTGCTAGAGATTTTCTCAATAATTGTTGTGCCTGGAGAAAGAGAGGACACTCATGGCATCCAAATGTTAGCTTGAAACCAAAAGCACTTTAAGAACATACCAAGCAACAAACGGGGTAACTACTAGGAGGGATTGTGCAATCTTGGATCATAGAGGTGAATGGATGCTAGCTAGAACTATGCATTGCACAGTCTGAGAAGTCAGTGGGGAGGTCTTTCTTACTAGAATTTTGTAATGTGCAGTTCAATGTCGACACAAGCTAGGAGCGACTACACATTGCGCAGTATTAGTGGCCAAGGCTGGGGGCTAGCTCTTGTAACTACACAGTGTGAAGTTGGAGCCCGACCTAGGAAACCTCTACACAATTCCAGAATCCACAGTCGACACCTTGAGCCTCAAAAATGCATAATGCATGCTTGGGAAGATAATATATGGGCGAAGGAAGCCCAGATCTGCCCAAGGAGAGTGAGAAATTGAATGGATTTGAAGGATTGTGTGATTTTGGGTTCATATCTAAGTGAATGATGATGAATGTGAGTGAAACAAGTGTAGGAATCAATCAAAGGAAAAGAAAGCATGTGGAGAGAGTCGCCAGAATGGTAATTGTTCGTGTAAAAATTGGGTGATGCATGTGGACTTGGGAAAGGCAATGAAAAACTTAAAACAACACTTATACAAGCTAAAAAAAAATAAATCACCAGATGTTGTTCAACAAAATTAGTGAAACAACACTCTCACAAGCTAAACAAACAAAATCGATAGAAAAGTAGGAAAAGACTAGAAAAGTAAGATTTGCCTAAAAAAGCAATGACAATCGCACCGAAGGTTCCTTTATCTCCTCAGGAATGCTAGAGATCCAAGATCGAATATAAAAATGAGATCTAGAAGCATCAATTAAATAGATTTGGTCAATTTATGGTTTATGATGTGAAGGCCAAAAATCAAGGAAAAAGTGACAATTGGCGACAGATTCCAAAATAACTCAAATGTCTCCTCCGGGCTACTAAAATAGATCCATGTTTTCTAGGGATACACTTTTCTCTTTTCATTTTTTTCTTTTTTGGTAAAAGCTACCATGCATTGCCTAGAGATATTGCATAGTTCTGGGAAGGATTGGGAAACTCATTGGTGCATGCACTGAGCAATTTCTGGGGTGAGTGACTCTGGGATGCCTCTCATGCTATGTGAAGTTTCCCAACTGAGGGTAGGCTATTAGCTGTCTCTACACAATTTTGGAGCTCAAGGATCACTGTGAGGTTGGACTATGCAATCCATGAGAGGAAGGTTGGTTTCCCTCAAGTATTGAGGAATTCATTAAAGAAATCCTAGAACCAGGTGAAAATCAAGTCAAGAGATAGTATTATGGGTTAGACAGTAAATAAAATAAGAAAACAAAAGCCATAATGAAAAATATGAAGCTCAATAAAATCACAAGTACCTAGGGCAGTTCGAGATAAGATATTGTGATTTAGGATGGGGGCTCCAAACCGAAGCATAGGAAAAATTTTGGAGGGTGGTTGTAGCCACTACAACATTGGAAGCACACTAGTAGACCTTTGTCTCTTTGTATGGACCTTGTCTCATGTAAGGAGGGTCTAACTCTTCCGGAATTATTCTTTGATGCTTTGATCGTCATATCTTATTCACTAGCTTGAGTTGAAAATGTAGTCCCTACCATTCTCTCTATCTGCAACACACATACCAAGCCAAGTCAAGTGAGTTATTTTGATTTAGGATGAGGGTTATATTGATGCACAGGTAATATAGAATGTCAAATTTTTAGTTTCATCTCTTATGTTGCTCCGCTGCCAGGAGGCCTCGACAGTACCCCCGCGGAGTCACTTAAAGAACACACACATTTCTCTGCTATGAGCAAGCATGGACAATACCTAGCAGAGTTACTTTCTTCACCTCTCTACATAGGAATCCTTTCTATTATTTCACCTTTATTTTATTTTTTCATTTTTTTTTCCATTTTTCAAAGAACTATGCATAGGCACTTATTTATTTCATGAGGCAGAAGAGGGATCTTGACTTATTGAGAGTAGAATTTGTCCCTTCTGTTGGGCATGGAATCCCCCCACGACATGTTTTGGGGCTCAAAGCCCAAGTTTTGAGTAAATATTGTTGTAAAGCTCCGCGAAATGCGGGCACGAAATATATGTTAGAGTCATAGGGTTGTCCACCCTAAGTTTCGAATGTAATTTCGGCCTACCCATGGTTCGCAAATCATGGGATTGTATAAATAGAGTGAGGCTCTGAGCTGAAAGACATAAGAAGATAGAATCTAATGGATAGAATGAGATAGCGAAGAATAGAGGAAGCCTCTAAGTGTGTCTTGGGTCATAGTAGTAGGAAGAGGCTCTGCAGCTGAGTGTGCAGAGGCCTAGTAGAGTCCGTAGCTGAGTGCGTAGGGCAGAATAGGGTCTATAACCAAAGGAAGAGAATAATAAAGAGAAGCTTATCTAAATTCTGTGTATCTGTTCTTGGGTTTTTACATGTTTGATCTCAATTGCTAATGTACTATTTATTTATTGCGCGCACTTGTATGAATGATTTACATTGTTAAGTATAACTGAAATCATACGAATAAGCTAGGTTAATCAACTAATATTGGATGATTAGTAAGAACTTGGGTAATAACAATGTTTGGCCCCTGAGTATGGTTGCGCAAAGGAAACATATTAGGCTGCAAAGTATGAGTAAGTGCGCATAGCGACGTGTGCGTAGGATCAAACCATGAACCACTTAACACCATCAGACATATCCAAGGTGTTGAAACCTGGTCCTAGCACCCTCCCATACTACTTCAGATGAGATCTCAGTCCATGCTCCACAGACTGTTGCCAAAAGGGCCAATAGTACCAGGCTTTTCTTGGCTAAATCAACTCCAAACCTGGGTCAGGCCCCACTAAGCCAACAAATGGTTCCGTTTCCAGGACCGGGATCTGCATAAGAGATGTCTAATGTCATGTCACTAGAATCCAACAAAGAAAGAAATTGAAGGGTGGTTGGACAAAAAGATTCACGAGTTTGCGGCACAGGAAAACAGGAATCTGTGAGTATTAAAGGAATAGTGGTTAGAGCGCTACTTATATACAGAAGTCTTTGCATCCTTCCCCTCTGAGTTGTATGAGTGGATCGTTAAGATAGCAGACAGTCAGGGAAGGTATAGGCTCAACAAACTAATTGTGTGGACTCCAAAATTGGTGCACAAACTAGAAGCATCAGAAGATAAGATCACGCGTGGACCATTTGGCTAGATCAAATTATAGGAGGTTTGCCACCAAATTCACGGTAGACACAAAAGTCAGCTACAGCGAGTTGGAACAACGTTTCCTCAAAGGACCATGAGGTAATTTCATTAAATCTTTGAACACTTGGATTAAAATGCTACTATGTGAAAAGTGAGTTATGCAAATAAATCGATGTTTGGGACAACGCGAAGTGGGAAGATCTACAGAAATGGAAGTTGTGAAGAATTAAAGACTAGTCCCTTGATTTCGCCTCTGCAGGAGATCAAGGAGGAGCTCAAGAATGTTTCAACCAGAAGCACGATCAATCTGATAAGGCAGCAAATTCTGTGCATATTTCCCCCACCTACACTGCCACTAGTTTCACCATCGTCACATCCATCTCCACCCACACCACCTCAACCACCACCACAGTTTAATATGGCAAGTGCGATAAAATTGCAAGTGTTCAAAGTACTAGGGAACGAAGATCTGAACCAATTTTGGTTCGTAGTAAAGGATGTATGGGAAGCACAAGGAGTCATGGACAAAAATATAAAGATGGAAACATTAGTAATCGCATTGTAGGGTCACGCACTAACATGGTACATTAAGCATTCTAATGAACATCCAAACATGGGGATCATAGATATCCAAGCCGCATTGAACAGGGAATTTAACAGGCCAAAGTCAGAGACACAATCGATTATTGGGTTTATGGAAATTGCGATGCTTCCAAGAGAGACCCCATGGGAGCTGGATCAAAGACTAAAGAGTATGATTCATGAAGCCAACATGACTTTGACAGATGGATAGCATCGCGCATGGTTTGTAGTGTCACTAATGTCGCATCTAAGGACTGCGCTATCACAGCAGAAGCTATCTACTTAGGTCGAAGCTTTGGAAATTGCAATGAGGCTGCACGAGACCCCAATACAAGATCCTAGTTTTGGAGTGCAATAAATCCACAGACAATTGAAAAATTTATGTATGGAAATGCAGTGTTTAAAACATGATAGGACAACTCACCCAGAGATGTGCGAGGAGGTATAATGCATAAAATGCAAGGGACAAGGATATGACAATGACCATTTTTCAATCTTCGCGAATTATTTAGTGGGAGGAGGGCCAATGCCATTAAGACCAGAGGCACAAGTAGGACCAAGCATGGAACCTCCATTACGGTGCATGATTTCTCAGATAGGAGGAAAACATGCTACAGATAATTGCCACCTATCACAGAAGTATACGCAGACATCCCAACAATTGTTCTGTAATTTTTGTAGGTCGGTAGGCCATGATGAGCGCACCTGTAGAAGTTATGAATTGATTATGGATTAGACACCTGCCTATAGGGTGCAGACTGAAACATGAGCCCTAGATCAAAATACAGGGATGGTGTGCACTAGATTTCAGGGGTGTGGCTGAGGTCAAGGTGGAATGGGACTAGGAAGGGGTCACGAACAGCTGATTTGTTACAATTGCAGAGGGTCGGGGAATTATGCCCACAATTGTACAAATCCGACGAGAGCATCATGTTTATATTGTACCCAATTTTATCATGAGACAGAGGACTACCCTACATTGATAGTGAGGTTACGCGATAAAGGAATACTCCAGCCTCCCCTGACTCAGAATATACAGATGATGAGGTATGAACTGCGTGAAGAGGACCCGAATGTGAACATCATGCTTCGAAGCGGTATCATGACAAGAGATGACAAAGGTAAGCAACCTGAAGAAAGTGCATGGGTTCATAAGGCTTCTACAAAGGAACCTGAATTTGATTTGGAGCATGCGAATGACACATTCATGGAAGCTAAGAAGAGCTTCACAGAGGCCTCCACTTCAAGTAGTAAGGATCAACTAGAACCGAAGATGGATCCTTCAATGCTCACTACCTTTCTGGAGACATGCATGAAGCTGCTACGCAACAACAAAGCTCTGAAGTGATTGCAGGAACTTATCACTAGGTGTGCTGGGACAGGAGAACCGTGCGTAGTCCAAAAGCTCAGGAAGTACACAACGCGAACAAGAAGGTAGATGAGATTGATTGTGCAAATCGAGGAATATGAAATGGATCAAGTAATTTTGGACCTTGGATCGGATGTGAACATTCTACCAAAATAGACATGGGAACACATGGGCAAGCCCATGTTGCAATGGTCTCTTATTCAATTGTGAATGGAAAACCAGTAGAAGATCTTATCGATGGGAAGACTGCTAGGAATAACAGTAGATATCAAAGGTGCGAGTGCACTTGCAGATTTCGAAGTGATAGATATTGTCGATGATAGCAATCCCTATCCCATGCTACTGGGAATGGATTGGGCCACTAATATGAATGGAGTGATAAATCTAAAGAAGCACAAGATGATTTTAGAGAAACATTCACTACGCGTAGTGGTACCTTTAGACCCAGCGGAAGGATCGTTCTACACAGAGCTAGTGCACAACAACGAGAGAAACGATGATCGAGACTGTATTTACAAGATAACCACATGAGAACAGGATTGGGTGAATCCGACAGTAGATGGTAGGATTTCGTGGGAACGCGGAAGCTCCTGCACCTTTGATTCAGATGAGGAGATAGAAAGATGGTAGAATCAGTTACACGAGGTAACCACACTCAGTTGCAACATTATGATAAGGTCATTAGGCTATGTAGCAATAGAGGCAAGGGATCTACCTACGTATGATGGGTTGAGTGAAGTAGATGATTTCCTGAACAAGTTTGAAAAGGAAGTACCAGAACAAGAGCGTTTTGACGTGCTGAAATAGGCACTGTGCGCTATGCCCACATGATGTGGGGTAGACATCAAAGACGTTTTGAGGATTGGCACAACTGCAGAAGGATGTTGTGCCTACAATTTGGTAAACTACAGATGCAGATAAAATCCATATATGAGGGACAATATAGCCTATGTGTGCACGTCTCCATATGGGTATGGGCACATGGTATGCAACCTGTACGAGCGCACACCAACCTCACGATGGGAGATAGGAACGAGAAACAAGAGTGGTCACAATGAGGGTGTGAGAGACGAAGTACGATAAGATCAATCGCACCGAGGATTATACAATAAGATGTGCGAAGTGCTAAACATGGTCAACCATGTGAGACACATTGACTGGGACTTGTGTGTACCAATAGTTCTATAGGGAATCATGCACTAGAAGGCAGTCGAGCAAGTGGAAGATGATTGATAGTTATCTCAAGTTTTGGGAGCCAAGCCTCCCTGATTTTAAGGACATTGTTGGTAGCTTTAGATGTATAAGTAGAGAGGCCTAGGGCCTCATTAGGGTCAGATTTTGTTTTCTTGTGTAAAATTTGCTCAAATTTCGAGCTTATTATTTTGTGACAGTTTCATGTAATCTTGCTATTTTTTTTATAATGAAGATGGAATCCTTTTTCAGCTAGCACTGAGTTACCTCAGAGGGTTGAAGCTCTTGGGTTAGGGCCCAATCCAAGCAGCCAAGCTTCTCTTTACTTGTATTTGTATACTTTACTTCAGTTTGTAGATTAATTTGTTGTTAGATGTATTTCCTTTATGGTTAAGAATAGGTTGCTTTTAATGATTTAGTAGCTTGCTTCCATTTATGCTTTCTATAGTAGGTTAAGCAGTGATTAGAGAAGATTCAAAAGGATAGTAGCAGTGCCTTGGCCTCTCTTCCTCCCTCTGGGACCATGATTTGAGGCAAAGGCTCTCTTGCTGCCCTAAAAACACAAATTTTCCTCATTCCTAGGACTTCTAGTGTTTGCAGCTCTCTAGTAGGTTGATAGTCCAGTTTTGCTTTCCTTTATATTTTCCTTATCATGTTCACTTCCTGATTGGCAATATTTCTTTTGCATTCATTCC
This sequence comes from Pinus taeda, assembly GCA_000404065.3. NCBI lineage: Eukaryota > Viridiplantae > Streptophyta > Pinopsida > Pinales > Pinaceae > Pinus > Pinus taeda. The sequence continues at coordinate 46,514 of APFE031026393.1, forward strand.
TTTCTTGCATCATTTATCAGCATTTCCTTCTATGCATCATAGTTTAGGCCATTTTAATATAAAACTTTGTTTTTCCTAGGATGCACTCATTTCATTGGTTGCTTGATTTTCTTGGTTGACTGTTAGTTTCTATGTAGTAGATCTCTTCCAGTAGTAGGCTAGATTACCAGCAACCACACCCTCCATCTGATCCATGCCGTATAGGTCTCCCAAACCTCACCTCAATTCTATCCTAGTTTCCTTCATTTTTCATAGAACTTCTCCCTCTCTCCTTGAGAAAACCCAATCATCTTTCTCTCTCTTGGTGATTCATGGTAGACCTTAGGCACCGTAACACCTCAATCCAACCTTCATCCACCTTTTCCATCCACTCTTACACCCTCAAAAAAGTGAAAATTGCTTTCGGCCTCCTCCTATAGGCCTCCTGTAGTTTCCCTGTTTTCCTCCTATAGTTTCCCTATTTCCTCCTGTAGTTTTTCTTGTAGGCTTTATTTTGAAGGCCGAGTGTGGGAGAAGGCTCTAGAAGGCCACCTAAGACCTCATAGGACCCATCCACACCATCCTATCTCCTCCCAAGCTCCAAAACCGCCGTCCAACGCCACCTGTTGGCTGCCACACTCACACACAATAAATTAGATGCATGTTAAATTCACATAATAAGACATAAAAATCCAAAAATATGTTTTTTTCTTATTTACTTCCAAAAATAGAATGGTTAGATGTTGTTTACTTCCTTGAGTAGGTAATGGAATTTCTTTCATGGTTTTCATAGTTTTTTTGGCAGAAGTAGAATTAGCTTGTTAATAGGGTTTATTAGGTTTTTCTTTACATTCCAATATTTCTCCTTTCCGCAATTAGAATAGCGTTTGTAGAGTAATCTTTCTTTCCTTTCATCACACATAGAACTTCTTCTGAAATATATAGAAGTTGGCTTGAGCTCCTAGTGATCTCGTGCCGGCTGACCAAGTGACTGCCTACAGTGAGAACTAGTACTTGTGCATACAACACCAACACTTCCAAGTTTGTTCCGAACTACCAAGTTGATAAAAGTAAAGTTGGCAGCCCAGGAGTTGCAGCATTCTTGCTGCAATACTAACGCTCACCACCTTTTGGCACCATTGCCAAGGAAGTGTCAAATTATTCTGTGATTACTGCTTTCTTCTATTTCCTATTGCAACATTCTCTAATAGTTTATTTTAGCAAAAGTAGACTAGTCATTTCTTTTCTTTCAGTTCTGCATTTCCTTGCTTTCCTTTTCAATTCTGTAAATTTCCATTTAGCAAGTTCATTTTAGCTAGTTGCAATTTGTTTTATTCAATCACAATTTCATTTTCTGTAGGTACAGAAAAAACAAAAAAAACCAACCAAAAATATTTCCTTTCATGCCTCGTAGGAGTAGAGATAACTCAGGAAAATTTTTGCCCAACACCCCTGATGAGCCTCGAAATTGGGTAACTTATTGGGCTCATTTTTCCTAACTATCTTCGTCAATCCACCATTTTTCATAGTTTATGCATGTTTTTTATGTATATTTATGTTAGTTGAATGAATGAGGATAGTCACTTGACGAAGAAGGCTAACACGTTGTTAATGCAGATTTTTGGACAAATTTTGGACCAAGGCCAAGCAATTATGAGCCAGATGACAGCCAAGCATGCAGGAACAAGGGTGAGGATTCGTAGGAAGGGTGTCTCTTGAATTAAAGGGCCCTTCCTTGAAATTTCGACCCTCAGCTCAGAGTTTAGCAGACCACTGAAAAGGATTCCCAACGGCAGCCGAGCAGTCTTGTGTAAAGTGGCTGATCACTGGCAGTTTGAGCAACCGAGCCCCTTGAGTTAAGGAGGGTTGTTAGAGACCCTCATAGTGCGTAAATAGGAAGGCTTCCAGCCTTCATAGGTTACTTTTTGGACTGTTGCTTTTTTCACTAGAGTGCTGTTATTTTCTCAACTCATTTTGTAGCCGCTGTTGTATAATGTTCTTGTGACATGGTTATTTTTGAGTAATGGAAAGCAGCTTTATTTGGCCTCAGTTATGAGTTTTTATTAGGAGCTTGTAGCTCTTGGGGTTGGGTCCAACCCAAGTGCCAAGGCTTCCTTTGTGTATTTTTATTTGCTTTTTATGTCTTTGCAAAATAATTTCTGTTAAGTAGATTAGAATCTTGCTTGGTTGCCTAGATCATAGTTGATTACTAAGAAGGATTTTCATGTTCAGATTGATTTGATAGGTTAATAATAGGGAAGATCTTCAGAAAAAGGCTATCAAGCACCTCAGATCTCACCTCTTCCTCAGTGGGATCATGAGCTGGGACTAAGGTGACCTTGCTGCCACCAAAAACACTGTCTTTGCTTCACCATGCAATTATTAGTGTTAGATTCTCATTTGCCGAAGTTGATATCAGTTGTGGTTGCATGCTTAGGTTCATGATTGCTTAGTTGCATAGTTACTTCACATGATTTTGTTGTAAATAGACTTCTGTTCATTTTCTTTGCTGTTATCTAGGTCAGATTAGGCTAAAATAACTAGGTCCTTGATTTTCCAAGTCTTTGTTTGTCCAGTTTAAGAAATAACTTGCAGAGCACCTGTAATACTTCTCTATCTACCCATACTCCATCAATCCCACCTGCTCCATCCTCTAACCTAGATTCTTGCCTTACGTTTGCTACATTCGTTCGCTTTTCTCTAATTCCCATATTTTTGTGCACATTTCTCCACTCCTCCTTGAATGAATCCAACCATCCTCACCACTCCTCAGCTCCACCCACCAAGTCCTGGACCTCTTCACACCCTTATCTCACCTCCATACCCACTCCTTCACCTTTCTTCCTCCATCAATCCTCCAAAATCCCCTTTCTGAACATCCTATAGAAAATTACAGAACATCCTACAGAAATTCGAGAACATCCTGTAGAACCCTTGCAGACTTCCTGTAGAAGCTCACGAAAGCGGTTTCTTGATAGCCAAACTCTGTGAAACTCTCTGGAAGGGTGTTAGGGACCCCTTAAGCCCTCTCTGAACCTTCCCAACCTCCTGCAAGCATTTTCTCTCACCAATACACCTCTGCACAGTCAAAAACAATGAAAGCACATGCATGATAATTCTTACAACTTTTTCAAATCTATAAAAAGATGTTTTCTTCAGATTTTACTATAGAAGTAGCTTAGGCACATGCATTTTACCTTCCTAGAAGTTAATGGCATCACTTCCAGTAGCTTGCATCCTCTTTCTTGCATCAGTAGGGCTAGCTGGTAAAATTAGGGTTTGCTAGGGTTTAGATTTCCTATCAGCTTTTCAGTTTCTTTCTGTAAGTAGATTAGCTTCCTTTGAGTTAGCTTCCATGCATTAGTTAAAAAGATTCTTCTCAGAGCTCATAGAAGTTACCTTAAGCCCCTAGCATACTTGTGCCAGCTGACCAAGTGACAGCTGCAACAAGAGCTAGTACTTGTGCATACATCACCGTCACTTCCAAGTTTGTTATGAACTAACCGGTTGATAAAAGTAAAGAAGGGAGTCCCAGGAGTTGCAACATTATTGCTGCAATACTGGAGCCCACCATTCTTTTTGGCACCATTGCCGAGGAAGTGTTAGAGTATTTGTGATTTATGTTTTTCTTCTATTTTCTACCACAACCTTCTACTAAGTAGTTTATTTCATTTCCATTCTGCAATTTCATTTCTGCAAAAGTAGACTAGACATTTCCTGCTTTCCTAGACTAGCATTTTAATTCTACAAGCATATATTAGCATTTCAATTTCGCAATTTCAATTCCACAAGCGTAGGCTAGCACTTCATTCCTACAATTTCATTTCAACAAAATAGATTAGTCCTTTCCTACTTTCATTTCAATTCTGCATTTTCATTTTAGCAATATAGATTTTAGTTAGTTGCAATTCAATCTATTTCAGTTTTGCAGGTACAAGTAGAAAAAAAAAGCAGCCAAAAATCTTTCATTTCATGCCTCGTAGGAACAAAGACAACACTGGAAAATTCTTACCCAACACCCCCAGCACATCACTGAGTCACCCTTCTCTCTTCTTTGGTAGCCATGATCCAACAGAACCTATAGGTGAACCTCCAAAGATATACGAAGATCCTATAATAGAAGAAGAACAAGAGAACATCCCTCTTGAGACCATGGTTGAACACAGAAATGGTATAGGAGATGAGGAGAGAATAGAAGGTGCTTTTCCCATATGGGAGACCAATGGGGACATGAAAATGAAAAACATAAGTCCCTCAGCCTTACCTCACTTCCATGGATTGACCACTGAAGACCCTGATACCTTCCTGTTTGAGTTTGTTGTCCTTTGTCGAACTTATGACTATGTCGAGGATGAGCAAAAGTTGAAACTCTTTCCTTCTACCCTCAAGGATGCAGCACTACGCTGGTTCATGGGGTTACCTGGAAACAGTATCGCCACTTGGGCTTAGATGCAGCAAGCCTTTAACAACAAATACTAGGACTACTGTAGGTCAAAAGAAACAAAGGGAGAGAACTTTCGGATGACCATGGGGAATGATGAGTCTTTAGAAGACTACGAGGAAAGGTTCCAACTTAGTTATAAACGGGCTGGGTGCACACTTGACCCTGAATCTCTGAAGCTAGTTCTGCTCTGAGGAGTCCCTGAAGACCTTATAGATACCCTCCATTTGCTAGCTAGAGGAGACATCTACCAACTACCTTATGAGGACATAAAGACTATGTTTAGAAACCATTCTAGGGTAGCCCAGAAAAGAGGTAGGGGGAATCCACTTTTAGCTAGTACCACCTTCTCCAAGCATGAGTTTTCTAATCAGATGGAAGACCTCAAAAGTGAGATGAGACAGACCATTGCCATGCAACTTGAAGCTTTCTGAATCCAACAAAAGAAAGAGAAAGCTAAGAGGGCTCTGGCCATTTTCCGTCCCAGATGTATGAGGAAGCACCCTAAGAATGAGTGTCCATTGCACTCAGTGGAGGTATGTTTCATTTGTGAGGAAGACCACCCCACAAACCAATGCCCAACCTTACCCGGATTTAAATCCATGTACCAGGGGACTGAGGCAACTGTTGAACCTCTCTACTTCCTCAACCAAAGGAGGCCGCATGGGCCCAGACCTTACCAGCAAGGGATGTAAGGGGTATCCCAAGCTTATTATAGCCCCAACCAATCTGGTCATATACCTTCTTGGGGTCCCCCTGCTCATCCTTCTTGGTCTGCACCTCCTCCGTGGTCTTATCCATCTCCATACCATACTCAACGTACTGCTCATTCGTTTCCCTCACATGTCCAGCCACAGCCTCAGTGGAATGCACCTCAACAAGGGTGGATGCCCCAATACAACTCTCTTCCCGCCATTTTTCCTCCACCACCTGCTCAACCACAACCATTACCTCTTGCTCCTTCAAGACAACCTCAGATGCCTGCCCAACCGAACCCAAACCCCAACAACAGACAGGCCCAACAAGTATACACTGGGGAGACAACATGCCCTACCTATGCTGTGGAGATCCAAGAGATCAACCTGTGATCTGGGAAGGTCCTTCCAAACTGCCAACTTCCTACCCCGAAGGATGAGGAAGAAAAACAGGAAAGTGAACCCAAAGCCATTCCACCCTTTCCTGAGCGACTAACAGTAACCACGCAACCAAACCCAGAGGAGACTGAACTTATGGGAGAACTTAAGAAGTTGTGCATGAAAATACCACTTCTCTAGGCCATAAAAGATGTACGAATATACAACAAATTGACCAAGGAGAAGTGTTTCAGGCACCCAAGCAGGCGCAAGAGAGATGCCCAGACTATCAATGTCATAGGACAACTGTCTAATCTAATGTTGGGGCAAGTAATCTGTCCAAAATATTTGGACCCTGGGAGTCTTGTAGTTGATGTCCACATCAATGGCACCATAATCCCCCACACCTTGATTGATCTAGGGGT
>APFE031026397.1:3485-36314 GCA_000404065.3 Pinus taeda
GGGGGTTAGAGGGGGGGTGAAGCCCCCGCTTCATTGCACCGATTGCACAGCGGGGGGGTCACAGGGGGGGTGGCAGCCCCCCCTGTCCTGGGGGTTTGAGGGGGGCGGGTAGCCCCTCTTCGGGAAATTTTTTTTGGACCCTATATTAGGTTGGGTGAACCTACCTATGGTTTTTCGGTCCATGGTTTTGGAGGTGATGGTTTTCGGTCCATGTTATTGGATGCTTTGGCATGTATAAATATGTATTGTAACATTGAAAGGAAAATAATGAAAAATCAAGCTAGTAGTCCCGGTTTTGGGATCCAGGGGAAAATCTCTGTGCATATGTGTTTTATGTGTTATGCTCTCGCATTGTTTATTTTCTTTGTTTTAGAATTCGTATGAAGGTAATTTCTGTATAGGGTTAAAACCTACATGGTGGCAGTCAAAAGCTTGAAAATATTTCTTGGCATCATTGAATATGGTGGGCCAGTAATAGCCCATATGAAGGATTTTATGCCTAGTTCTGTGATCTATGAAATGTCAACCACAAGGCTTGTCATGACAAGCTTTTACGATATCATAGAACTCATATTCTTAAATACACCTTTGAATCTGTAAGTCAGATCTAGTGTGGAAAAGATACCTGCAAATCCATGAAAATTGGGCATTTCATTGGATAATCAACTTCCTTTCCATGGGCGATAGATGTGCTGGTAACTTCTCGACTGCTAAATAATTCACTACATATGCATACCAAGGTGATTTAATCTTTACATCGTACATGTTCTCATTTGGAAACTGATCATCTGCTGATAATGAATCATTCGTCTTAGGCACCTGATATAGGAAGTCTGCAACATGATTTTCTTTTCCTGGCCGATCCTTTATGGTAATATCAACTCCTACAGTAACAAAGACCATTGATTTACTTGACCATTAGTGATTGGTTTGTTGGCCAAGTACCTGATAGAAAAGTGGTCAGTATACAAGAAAATTGGATAGCCTATTATATAATGTCTAAACTTATTGATAGCATGTACAACAACCAAAAATATTATTTTTCTGTTACTATATAATTTAACTCCGCACGGGTAATATTTTTGCTAATATAATAGATAGTGTATGGTTGCTTGTCCTCTTCTTGTCGAAGTACAACACCTATAACTGTGTTTGATGCGTCTATAGAGATATGGAAAGGTAACTCCTAGTTCGGTCCTCACAATACTGGTGCAGTGGAAATCAATTTCTTTACATCTACGAAGGTAATGTCACATTTTTCAGACCAATTAATTCAACATTACCTGTTAAGACATATAAAGGTGCGACAATTTTTGAAAAGTTTTCAATAAATCTGCGGTAGTACCCTCCATATCCAATAAAACTATATACCTCAGTCTATGTGCATGGTGTGGTTAGTGCAAGAATTACCTCTATTTTCGCTGGATCTACCTATGTTCTAGCCGCAAAGATGTAGTGTCCCAGAACCACACCTTCGGTCATCACCTTGTGACACTTTACATTGCTTAAGAATAACCTGGTAGCAATGCATCGTTCAAGTACCTTTTCCAGATTTCGTAAGCCCTACTCAAAGTTGCTTCCATGGGGGGTAAAATCATCCATATAAATTTCAAGTCCTTCGTTAATCAGATTGGAAAATATGCTCAATATTTCTCTTTGAAATGTGTCTGGGGCATTAGTAAACCGAAGGGTAAAAATCTGAATGAAAACGTACCCCAAGGGCATGTAAACATAGTTTTATCCTGGTCTTCAAGGGTGATTTGAATTTGATTATAGACACTGAAGCCATTGAGGAAGGAAAAAATGTTTCCCTACTAAGATATCGAGAACTTGATAAATAAAAGGAAGAGGGAAATGGTCCTTCTAGGTGGATTTATTAAGTTCTCTATAGTCCACCCAAATTTCCATTTCCCATTTTTCTTGGGAACAACTACCAATGGGGAGACCCACTGACTATCTAAGATAGGATAAATAAAATTTACATCCAACAACTTTCGCAATTCTTCTTTCACAATTTCTTTGAGGTGTGGATTCAACCTTCTTTGAGGCTACCTGATGGTGCGAGCATCCTTCTCAATGTAAATATGATGGGTACACAACTGAGGATCTATACTTTTCATGTCTGAGTATTCCAAGGAAAAATATTTTTTATATTTTTAAAGAACCTGAATAGTCTTTGTTGTTGATGACTGTCCAATTTACCGTTAATGTTAAGCATTTTGCCTGGTTCAATCTCAATTGGCCCGATATTATAAATAACAATCATGGGTATATGCTAATCGTCTGTGTCCCTCAAGGGATCTCCCTGTGCTTCATTATTGAGGATGGCCTTTAACACTTGGCATGTTGGATTATTCATGGAAATTGGTCTATTAATGAAGTTGTTAATCACATCATCTTCCATTTGATTCTAAATTAAAGGGCTTCTTCCAGTGTGAGAGGAGAGCTTATGTTTTCTTCCAGGTATCTAGGTGGGTGTATCTGAGTATTTAAAATAGGTAGACTTGGTTTAGTTGGGGGATACAAAACAATATTATTCACAACATTTCCTTGAGTGATAGTCATGCTGCCTGCATGACATCCTATATAAGAATCTGTTGTTGCTAACCAAGGTCGACCCAATATCAAAGGATGTCCATCTAGCCTACTTCTTGGGTTCATGACTAGAAAGTCCATAGTATATTCATAGGAATCGATAGAAACAATCACATCCTGTAAGGTTCCTTTAGGTCTATTTAATGATTTGTCGACAATTTCTAATAAGGTTGAGGTGGGTTCTAAAGCTGTAATGCCCAGAACCTTGCATGTTTCAGTAGTCATAATATTAATGGCTACCCCAAAATCTACTAGTCTATTTGGAAAGGTGTATCCTTATATCTGAACTATTAATACAATATTTCCTGGGTCTTCATATCTAATTGGTGCTTGTTACCCAAAAGCAGATCAGATAAAGTTCCTACCACATGTACTGTTGGTGGATTTTTTTATTTCCTCCAGGGCTTCTTCCCACATACTTCCTTAATATTTTCATAAATCAGGATGTCCTATATGGCCTGGAGGAGTGAAATATTTATACACACAATTTTCAATTCCCCTAAGATATCAAAATTAGGATAGACGATAGGTTTAGCTATAGTTAGTCTCTCAGGGAATGAGGGAGAAGAAATTATAATTTTATTGGGATTCTATTGCTCGATTGTGTACTCTCCCTATTTTATTTATGTGGTAATCACAGTCAAAGGATTTATTGCAAGCTTTTTTTCGTTCTCAATCTCTTTATTTTATTTTGTAGTAATGCACCCCGACATTAGTCAAATCTCATTGCATTCTACTGGTTCTGTTTCATTATTTGAATTCTCAAGAATCTGTACATATTGAATTGGTTTATTTTTAGGGTTTAGATTTGGTTGAGCTGGAAATTAGGGGCTTATTAAAGGCTAAGGGTTTTGGAATGGACCTGGAAATGTGGGCTGAGGCTGAGAACCCATTCCCATGGGTAGATTGTTCATCTCCATAGGGGGCTACCAGTTTTGAGACCAATTCGGGTTCTATGAGGTGGAAGCATCACACTCTAAAGGGTAAGGATTACTAGCTAATTTTTTCCAGAAGGGGGCAAAGCATTGTGAATTTGACCAGCTAGCTCTAGGGAAGGGTTGGTTTGGTCAAAGTGACATGGAATACTATTGGGATTTCCAGGTAGGGAAGGGTGGTTGACCTTTCCATGTTGTTCCAGGATTTTGTTGTTTATTATATTGCGTAGGAAAGAACAAAGAAGGGTCTTATGGCATACCTGAGGGTTGTGCTTGCCATTATTGATGTTGAGCCATTAAGTATGCAGGCTTTGTTCCTTCCTCAAATTATTTGAACACTGTTTTTAATTCGGGAAGTGATGGGAATTGATTCGTTGCATGGTCCTTGGTGCCTATAGAGCACGTTTGAATCATGTCCAAAGGACATTCTCTTTAACTGTGCTTTTTTTGGTAGCATGGAAAAAATATGGTTAACATTTGTTCTACCTCAGCTTGTGTTTGTTTGGCATGTAATAAATCTAACTGTGTAGTTAACGTGCCTAAGATATCTGTCTTGAAACATTCCGAGAGGTTGCCGATATTTGTTCTCACCACACCTTCGTTGGGAGGTCTACTTCCTCTAGTCATGGAATCTCACCCTCCTAGTTTGATGCGTGTACTACCCCATGAACACCTGATACACAATCAGGCAAATTCGTCATATTCCTCTTGATAAATTTCACCTTTCCCCATCAGGTCTAAAGTTTATACCTAATCTTCTCTCATTCTCTTTATCAGAATGGCTTTCAAGACTAGTTTTGGTAATGTGGAGTGGGAGGATCTCTGTAAATTATAGTGAAACCGTTCAACATATTCTTCTAAAGTTTCATTGTCCTTCATAGAAATTTTGAAGATTTCATGCTTTAGATCCCTAGTCCTATAGTAGTCCTGGTACTTAGTGAGAAGAGCATTCTTCATGTCATCCCAGGAGTTAATGATACTTCCACCTAAACCCATAAACCATCGCAAAGCTACTTCCTTTAAGGTAGAAGGGAACAACTTCAATTTCAGAGACCAATGGTGTAGTCATATCCTATGCACAAAACATCAAAATCAAATAGAAAAGCATCCAGATCCTTTGAGGTCATCTCATGAAAGGCTGGGATGTTTTGTAAAGGAATGCTTCATCGGGGCATTAACTACTAGGTTGATGATAGGGTATTCCAACATCGAGGTCTGACCTTGAGGTGGTTGATTTTCCATTTGATCAAAGAAGTGCCAATAATCTTTAGGGATTTCTTAGTTAGGAGGTCTTATCTGGGTGGATGGAGTACTCCAAATTCGAAGGAGATTTACTGCGCTACTTAGATCTGGGATGTTAGGAACTTGTTTTTTCAGCCAGGGTCATAGGATATTCTAATTCAGATGGTTGTGGGTGTACTTTAGTAGCTCCACTAGTTTCTCCCTCTTCTTCTTTCAAATTACACGACCTTCCCTCTTGTGAAGGGCTAGAGTATATATTATTTATATTTTGAAAACTTTGTTCAAATCCGTTAGTTTTTCTATGGATCTCGGCGTAAGCTGTAGCTGGTGATTCTATTGCATGAGGCACCAAAGTAGAACCCTTTCTAGATACTGTCTGAGGTCCTATTGACACCTGTGATTTATCTCTCTAATTGATTTTGTCTATAAAGGTCGGTATCCCAAGGGTCACCCGTCCTTGGGATTTGGTGGTTTTTGGTATTGATTTATGATCTATTGGTGTCTTTCTTCTCCTAATCATTCATACCTACACAACCTCTGTGTATCTACTGAAAGCAGGCACTATGAACAAGCCTTTTTCTTGTTGTGTACACAGGTTCTTACCTCCCGTTTTCAATACCCAATTCTCTTTAGAGATGCAAATTAAATACTATCATGACAACCTCCCCGACAACAACGCCAAAATGTTGGTGCACTAAGATGACTTTAGAAATCAATATTAATCCTACATTAACATGTCAACCTAGGATTCATCTTTATATTTCAAGGTTGTGAGCACTGTTTGTGAGATAAAAATCAGAGATTGGGATGCAGGTAATTAATCCTAAATCCTAACTAATTGTTGTAGAAATAAACAATTGCTCAATACCTCATTGACTCTAGAAATTCAAATTCAAAACAAATATTATTCTATGGTTTGAAATTGGAAAGATAAATCAATTGCAAAATACTTTAGACAAACATCTCAATCTAATATTCTAAATGCCAAAAGGAAATCAAACTGAATAATTGAATCTGGATGTATTAAAGGAAACTACTCAAACCATGCTAATCGCAAGGGGCATACATATCTAGAAGTAATTGTAGAAAGCATATACTGAGAGAAAACAATAATCGTATACAAGACTTAATTCTCTGTAAATTATAAAAATGATATTAACTGAGATATAAGACTTAATCTATCTCAACTTGTAGAAGGAAAAACAATATAAATTTTGAACAGGAAAGAATAATTAACATAACACAAATGAGTAGTAGATCTTCTAGAGACCAGGCCCAAAGCCTCTAGAAGGAACTGTTATAGAAGCTCAATACCCAGATCTAATGTGAAACTCCAAGTTTTTCATTAACTGTCAAAAAGAAATTACAAAATCACTACAACCCTTAAGATTGAATTTGCAATCTTACTGGAAATTAACAAAGATTACAAAACTTCCTGTTTTGTTTTCATCTACTAGCGTTATAGATTCTCTATGAAATGCTAGCAAAACTAGAGCTTATACTGAGGATAAAAATATCCTCAGGATTTCTCGGCTGAATAATTGGATTTTACACATCAATTACGTGTTTTGCCTCCTATCTTTAGCTTGGCTCACACATCTGGAATAACAACATATTCCTTTCTTGGTGCTGATGTCTTATCCAAAGGAACAATAGTTGTCCAATCCAATCATATTGCACATAAACAAGTGAAAACCTAGGCTTTTAATGCTAAAAGCATGTAAGTTGTTCAACACTTCTTTTCATTCGTTTTTCATGGTCTTACTTAGAGAATATATTCAAGACGAGAGAAAATTCATGAAAACCATATGATTAATCAAGTAAATGAGGAGGAAAAACATACCTCTTCCACGACCCAACATGAAGCATTATCTATCTCTTCATAGATGTCTCTCTTACACTTTTTTGTTTCCTTCCATAGGATGAAATTGTTTCATTGACACTGGTAAGCATGTAATTGAGGTACAACTATATCAATCATTGATCCTTGCAAGTGTAATATAGTACCAATTTTAGAGTTCAAACAATTTGTCTTCAATAATTAATTATCATCTTGTAGGAATATGGTGATACCTTCTTTTTCTGAGTAAGTGCTCAATTTCTCTGGCATATGATACTCTATCACACTTTGTCCTAACATGTATGAGATAAATTTATTTGGCATATTAATCACTTCAAGAGCTAGTTGAGCTCTATATAATAGATGTTATGTAACTAATCAACATATTATGCCCATTTTGGTGGTATGATGCCCATTCTATAACACCTTTTACATCTTATGCCCATTTTGTAATGTTCCATCCATGTCATCTTCTACCTCTACATCTCTATCATTTGGAACCTCTATCTGATTGACTACTCTCTCATCATCTACTAACTATGTAATGCACACTGCCACACTTTAAGACTGTGTAACACCACACAAATAGATTCAAGTTCTTCTAAATACTGTTAATGGGTTTGGTTTGATCCTCTTGAAGTATAATTTCCAAGAAAACTCTTATTTAATGAAAATCAGAACTCTTGCTCTCTTTTTTCCCAATCTAGGAGCTCAAATATGGCACATTCCTTGTTCTATCTTCTTCCTCCATATATATTTCTCATTCAAGCTAGAGTCCCAAAAAGTCTTAAACAATTTGAATAGTCAAATATTGTATGGGTCTTCAAATTTTCTATACTGTCTAGAGCGCATTTATATTCATGAATGTACTATAGTCATTTATTTCTTCTTTAGATGCCACAATATCTATATATTTGTAATGAAACAACATCACCTTGACGACAATCATTTTCCCATCTCCTTTTCTTGATTCCTCTAATTGTATTCACCAACTATAATGGTATATATCAACACGCCTCTGCTCACTATGCCTTGGGACTAAGGGATATGGAATTCCCTTTGTCACACAGAATTAGGTTATTCTAGAATCCCAAACCCAAAATCCAATGATATATTCTTGATCAGTATATAAAAATGGAAACTTTCTAGTCTAGTAGACAATCATGGCTCTTTTGAATGGGAACTCCTCAAGAGTCTTGAAATAAATAAGCATGTCATCCCATCTGGGTCGAAAATCATCATCTGAGAAGAAGTCTCTCACTAATTCTGGTGTGACATATTCCATGACTATTCTACTACGATATGTTGTAGGAACAATCTCTAGTTCATAACACCAAACCTAATATGTTACGGTTTGTTTTGCGTGATTAATCATTTGTTACCATGTAGATCCTTTTTCATTTGATTACAAATATACTTGAAAAATTCAGATAACCATTACTTGTATACATATGCAGATATGAGCACAAAAAATATGAGCATTGTAATAAAAATATTTGAAACTGTAATGATTAGGTTGAAGTATTTTGAAAAAATCCTAATGATGAAAGTATATATTCATAAGAAAAATTCTTAAGCTATGCATGCAACTGTTTATTTTGCTGAACAAGATTACTTGAGATTTGAATAGGTTTTCACTTTTGCTAGTGATGGATCAAATATACATTCCTTGAAAATACTTTTCATATCAAATGGTATGCTTCTGAATGTTGAACCAACTTGATGGTTTTCTACATGAAGGAAGTTGACTCAACCTTTATATATCTTTACATGACAGTAGGAAGTTTTTTGTACTTTGTCTTTTATAGGTGAATATATTATGTAGAGAGACTTCACATATGCCATTCTGCTCTTATTTTACTGCTTCTCACATGATTGTAGAGACTCCCCCTTAGGTTATCCATCCTTCACAAATTTTATTTTAGACCACCAGTTCTTAAACCATTTTTATGTATGACAATATTAAGAATTTTAATAGATAACCTATTTTCCTTCATGCACATGAAATATTCAATATCTTCTATGCTTATGATTGCATCTACATGAATCACAAAAGAAAATCACTTTGCATTTCTACTCTTAGAATGTTTTTGAGTACTTTTATTAGGGTTTGTTCCAATTACAACAACCTTTATACCTTCAACCAATTAAGCCTTGGTCAAGGACACCACCATTTTTTTTTGCTGCAAACTATCTTCACTTGTTATGCTACCCAAAAGTAAGACACCAAGTCTTTTCCACACCTCAAGTGTAAATTTTATCTTCTCATATCTATTATCTCTTCTAAGAAATTTTTGAGGCTACACTCCCCTTGAGTTAGTGCTTCTCTGACATTGATGAAGTTCTTCATTGCTTCCTTTAGAAGCTCCCCCTGAGGCCATGCTGACTTCAATTTTTCATTGAAGTAACATGCTGCTCCTTTTTGTTCCTATTTCATACTTTAGTGGGCTACCTTCTATTCTCTACATTTCCTTTTAACTCATTATATGGTCTACTTGGAGTGGACTCCATTTTCTATCTAGACTTATTTAGGGTACATGGTAGCTTGCAATGTTTGGATTTGTGGCCAAGATTGTTACATCTATAACACCTTGTGTGACCATGAAATGGAGAAAATGGTTTTTATATTCTTAATATGATGTTCTTCTTTGGATACAATTTACATTCAAAAACTTTGTGTCCAAAACCATTACACAAATAACAATAGCCATATAAATGATTTGTGTACCTGGTGTATGATTGTATTCTCTATTTTTTTTCTTGAGGAAAATTCATTGTCTGCTACAGCTTCTACCAATTAGTCTTTATTTCACTGCTCTTACATTCTACTAGAACATGTCCAGTTTCATGGAAAGAAAAGCACTTGACATCTTTTAAAGGAACAAAGAATCTCCTTTAGAACCTTCCAAATTTAATCAACTCATTTTTGTGAGTGAATGACTTTCTTGCAAAGGGAAATTTATTCAACTGATTTTCATATTGGTTCTACTTCTTACCTTTATCTTCTTATTATGTTGCTACTAGCTTCTTCTACTAATATTTTTGATGTTGCTATATGCTCTTTTTTGGTTTTCTTTGAATTACTACACTTTTATAAGTTCTTCAGGTAGACAACCTCCTCTTCTAGATTTTTACACTATCTATTATTTTTAATCTAATTTAATTCTTGTTGAAATGATCTCAACCTCTAATATTTCACATTGTAGGTCTCTCTCCTTCAACCGATTGCTCATCATTTATCAAATTCTTCTAGATTCTTCTAATTGTGTCCTTAGGCTAATAATTTCCTCCTTGCACTCATGCTCTCTTTCATCACATTCTGCAACAATTTCTTCTGATCTTTGTTTTTATTCCTTAGTCTTTCTATTTCAACCAAGAATGAGTCAATATTAGCTTGGTTTTCATCAGTATTTTCATCAAAACAATTAGGTACATTTACACTGGCAAAACACATCTCATTTTATTGAACACTTTCTCTCTGAGAGGACCTTTTCTTTTTCCTATTTTTCTTCTCCTTTTCTACACTACTGCTACTAGTATCTCCTTCATGCATGAGCTACAATATTTCCTAAATTTCTTTTTGCATATTTGATATCTATCAATGTTTCAAGATACATATTGTGAAGGTTGTTATACATTGCACATTTATCCTCAAAATTCCCATGTTGTTCTTTCTTCGGGGGGGTCTTTGCTTCATCCGTCACATATTAGATTCCAAAAATTAGGCATATAACCCATTAGTTCACATTTTACCTTCTCTTTCCAATCATGAAAGTTTACAGTACTAACGAAATGTACATTTTGATAGTCCATGACTCAAGGAGGTCTACCTTCTATCTGTTAGACTTACACAAAAGGAACCAACTCTGATACCAATTGTTGGAGACTTGACTAAATTGAGAGGGGGAGTGGATCCATTTAGTGCATTTATGGGCTTTAAATTTCTATTTACTTTTCCTTTAAATATTTGTCTGAACAATCATATGATTATTATAAAACCTTATGAACAACAAATTTAAAATACAAACATGTAACATGTAAACCACAATATAAAAATCAAAACAAAAATTCAACCCATGTCAACACTAGATATAAGTGGAAACCCATAAAGGGATAAAAACAAGAATTTTGTATTGTTACGGTGCAAAGACAAGATCCTAATTCTTGTATTTCATCAAATTTTGGAGGCTCCAACCTCTCTGCTATTATGTAAGCTACAACTTTCTAGGAGGCTCCAACTCCCACTTACATAGATTTTCTATAGGCTAAAACCCACATGAGGCTCCTACCTTAATAGGTTCCAACCAGTTCTTTTTCAAGATACAACTTGAAAGGAGACTACAATTCCCTATTAAATAAAAATATAATGTGGTTGTTTACATGGACAATAATTCTAAATACATACATCTCTATATCAACTTCTTCTTATCCTCAAATTTGCTTCACATCTGCTAAGTAACTCATGAACAACAACTCAATATTCTACATACTCTAACCATTCAACCTTACAAAAAAAATATTTTTATAAGGATAGTTTGCTAGCTGTTAGTATTCCACATAAGGATATGAAGTGAACAATCTTGACTCTCTGTTTCCAATTTTTTTTTAGATTTTGAATATTAAACAAGAGATAAATTTCAAAATGTTCAAACATCATGCATTAGCATAAGCAAACCTTAATGATTACACCATCAAACTTTCAATCAACACTGTTACACACCTTTTCTTCTAGAAACCTGCATTATAACGTGGATTCCTTGTTATGCGACATCTGTTATTCTAGGTGTAACACGTTTTCTAATATTTTCTTGATAAAAATTCCTCGTCTTTCACCATTTGATCCTTGACATTATCATTACATTAGTCTTTTAGAGTATTTCCTTTTCTTTCATTAAAGTCATTCCTTCATAATCATCTTCATCACTATATCAACCTTCTTCAATTTCAATCAACATGGCATACTACTTTCAACACCTTTACATCCCAACTTCTCCATTCCATTGGATTGCATCACAAAAAAAATTCCATAATAAATAAACAACAACATATCTTCAAGAAAATTAGTGCAACCATGATATGCATACAATCAACCTCACATCACAAAATGAGCAATCAACCTCTAATCAAGTAACATCACAACATATGTAAGAAACCACTAATAAGAAGCAACACATACTTAATCTCGTATCAAGCAACATCACAACAGATGCAAGAAAAACATATCTAAGCAACCTTGAACAAGAAGCAACACATACTTACTCAGCACCTTCACCTTTGATTAACAACACCTAATGAACACCAATCAACATAAGCATGCTCCTTTGCAGCATACCTTGTTGCTCTGCATCAACTAACATCCTTTGCCATCATACTTGCTGCTCCTTTTCCATTAATGACAACAATGCCAACATGAACTCATATATATATATATCTATATCTATATATATATTATATATATATATATTATATATATATATATATATATATTATATATATATATATATATATATATATATTCAAAAACTACTTACATTTTAACCAAATATTCTAATAAAATTAAACTACACATCACTAATTAATATAGTGCATATAAACCACTATCCTCAATATTAAAAAATTAAACTGTACAATAACTAATTAATATACCACATGCATTGCACCATAATCAATATTTGTATGATTGAAACCTAAGCTCAAAATTCTATTCCAATAGCATAAGATAATGTTACCTTTTCCATAATATGATCACAATTAGTTATGAACAATATGTTGGAAATAATAATGATAGGTGGGGTGAATCAGTATTTACAAACAAATAACTTTTTCATTTCCATAATCAGATTTATATATGCTACTTTAGAGAAGGGAACTTGCGTGTGCACACAACTGTTCTTAAGGAAACCATCGTATATCTATTGAACTTATGATTTAGTTAATTCATCATATGTTGATCTTTACTCACTGCATCAGTACTTTATTAAACATTAAACAATAACCATGTGAAGTAATAATAGAATAAACCATCATACATAAGAAACACACATGAACACCAAGATTTAAGGTGGAAACCCAATGTGGGTGAAAACCACCTACTGCTATCGCCTCTATCTTTTTTTAACAATAAGAAAATATGTTTACAATCTTGTATTGGTGTAGACTCATACCAGTATGCAGGCACCCACCTTCAGAAGGATACAACCTTCTTTCATTCTCCAGCTTCTTCTGGAAGGGAGCTACAACCCCCTAGTTCTTGTACTAGCTGATATATTTACTAATATGTAGGCTCTGACCTCCAGAAGGATACAACCTTCACTCATTCTCTAGCTGCTACTAGAAGGGAGATCCAACCCCCTAGTCACTACTGGTAGGAAGCTTTGACTTCCTCACTAAAGGCTCCAACCCTCAGTATCCTCCGAGGACCACGTTTCATAAATTTTCACACTGGATACTCATAGTACAAAACAACACTATATGTAGGCCATGTTTCATCCAATTTTCATATTGGACCCATTAGTAACATTGAATCTCAAAATCAATCACCATTGCAATATAACCATCAAATACATCTACATCAACCACTCACTGAAACCAAATCATCAATCTCTGATATAATTGAAATAATTAATCACTGAAACCTCTGAACCTCTGATACGACTGAATCAAACAATCATTGAACCTCTCATGTAACTAAATCAACCATTCATTGAAACTTAATCAAATTCAACCAATCAACTGGAACATACAGAGCATTGTAACAAGTACATAGATATGAACCCAGAACACTGCATCAACAACCAGAACTAACTGTAACCTCAAAAGACACGTGTCAGAATGTATACGCTCCTTTAATGAAGCAAACCTGCAGTATACGCTACTACCTTTTTTACCCAACCTGCATATACCTTTGAAGATATAAAACCTATAAACCACAAACTATACCAATTAGTGACATTCTGAATATGTACTATCATATTACAAAGTTCTAAACAGATAGCAACAAGGATCACCCTTCTTTCTCAATCAATTAATCAATGAGACACAAAATCTTTATGCATTCAATTTTACTTTTAGATCTAAGAAGACTTCATTGACAGACAATAGTAAAACAGTAGCACTGATCTGATAGACAATTCATCCTTGAACGTCAAGCTTTTCTTTTGCATACGCTACTTGGAAGAGCCAAACCAGCGTGTATACACGCTTTTACCAAAGTGAACCAACGTATAGATCTGCAAATGCTTACAACATCACAACTATTTCAGACTTCAGTCATACCCTGATCAGAACATTTTTAGTGTAAATCACGCATTAGCATTTAGATCTAGACTATCCATGATCAAACCATATAATAATAATTCATTTCATATCTCGATCCATCATTAGATCTCATCCCTCATCAACCGCATAGGTGCATCCTTAATTCAGACCAAGCAAAGCATCAGAAACCCATAACCTGCATATTTGATCTAACACTTCATAAGATATTCAATACTTTCACACCTTTCCCTTATGATCTTCTCCTCCTTATATAACTTTAGGCCCTTTATCAATACCTTGGACCAAAACCACTTAGGACCAATACCTTGGACCAAATACCTAGGGTCAATACCTCAAACCAAACACCTTGGACCCAAAATATCTTGGACAGAATACCTCGGACCAAAACCTTGGTTTTCCAACATGTACATTGTTTTCCTCCTATGGGAGTGCATGTATATGTATACACTCTTTTTGTTCTGTGGACCAGCGTGTATACACTATTTTAACTAAGAGGACCTGCATATACTTCTTAAACTGCTTTACATCAACCTTTTCCTTTACTTTCTTTATTATGATTAGTAGACCTAAGTTCCATCTTACTGTTCTTCTATACCATTGTCCTGTTACTTCTGAATAGACCGGTTACACTATAATTTTCCATATTACTTTTGAAATGATTCCTTTGAACTGCCATGCATTCTGTCAGATCTGATATTTCTCCCGTAGATTCATCTAGTTACCATATACAAGTGAATTGTTCTACTACAAGTGGGTTTCCATCAAGTATAACACATGTATCATAATACCAACAATCTCCCCCTTTGGACTTGATGACAACCACGTTGGTGTTGATTACTACAAGCTTTAGAAACTGTTAGAGATAGCACACAACACCAAAATACTCTCCCCCTTTGACTTCAAGGGAAAAGGGTGGACCCATATACTCTCCCCCTTTGATATCAATGGTAAAGGGACGAATGAAAGACTTTCATATATGAACAACTGAATATGAACATTGATCATGCTCCCCCTAGGCACATGCTGAATTCTCTGATTAAACTCCCCCTTTGTACATGCTGAGATGCACTATACCATCCATGCTCCCCCTGAGAACATGCAAAGTCTGCAAATATATTTTCTAAAAGAATAACATGACTCTATAACTCAACTATGTGAGTATGACCTTCCTATTGCTAATGACTAATACATACATCAATCTCCCAACCAAGTGGGGATATGCCAAATTTGACTCATCTACCCAACCAAGTGGGGATATACCAAATGTTTATACATTATTGAATATAGAAATCATTACATCATCCTTCCCATGCATAGTGGGGTTATAAATTACATCATATGACCAAAAGGACTCATTAAAAGACAATGACATACATAGACATATTATTACATCATGGGCCTTTATATGACCTTTTCATCAAGTGATATACATGACATTTATAACAAAGACCAAAGATCTAAACAAGACTAGGATAGTCATCAACAACTATCATACACCATATATGATCTGCATCATAAGAATCTGTTAGCAACATCCAAACCCGCAATCTGTATATGTCCATCATCAGTAAATATCATCAACCCGTGACAAAGTATGTTGCATATAGATATCAACTCATCCTCTTGATCTCATCAAGATCAACTTGCTTCATTTCCTTAGTATAAAGAGCCTTATCATAACCTTCCATGAATCAACTAAGAATATGTCATATCTCCAAGCAGTAACACAAAATCATTCACATCATATCATATGTATGTGAAAACACCATAGTCATCATCTATGATCATAACATCATCATCAAGAACTGCATGATCTTTCCATAAGAACCCTCAATATATCAACCATGTATTATCACTAAGGAACATTCCACATTTGATAAATAGTAACCATGATAATCAACATATGTGAGTATCAAACCTATCATCATAAAGTAAGAAGGCATCATCATAATGTGACTAAGTAAGCCATGTCTTTGAATATCCATGTCTTCAAATAACCATGTCTTCATGAGACCTGTAATAACACCATTCTCTTGGCCAACCAACAATATTTATCAATATGCAACTTAAATAATCATCCATGTATCCAACATAATCTGTATCCATCAAAGAGAGCAATATATAACTATACTATGATCTCATAGTCATTTGTCAAGATTTCTTGATACTATCAACAACAACAATCCTCAACCATGTGAGAACCAAGAACTATAGGAATCTTGCATCATAATTGCACCATATGAACTTTATGCGTCTTTGAAAGCATGATGAAAACAACATAGTGAGTGACTCATCATCAAATAATTAAGTTATGTGCTCAAGCTTTGTACTTATCCTTGTCCTTATGAAGATCACCATGTAAGCAACACATATGTACTCTATGCATCATCAAAAGTCATACATAATCACCCATAAATCTGATCTGAATAACAACTATGTAACCCCAAGCAATAGAAGTATAATCATCATAGGCAACTCATAACCACAACATAGCATGATGTATGATTTAAAGAATTTAGCCACATAAGACTCATCACCATTGATAAGAATCATTAGGTACCAAAGACTTCTAAACATACTGCCAACAATGCATTATTAGAAGCATAATGTATTCTCCCCCTGAACCTGTGCCACCTGTTCACCGTCAGATCTGATCATTGCATATATTAGTAATAAATATCAAGGTATCATCATGAATCAGATATACATCAAGTTATCAACAACTTATGAGGATAAAAAGAAATTCTAAATAAAATCCACATACTATAGTCATCAATCATCAAGACAAAGAAGATAATTGATAATTGTCTGAATCGTTTTCCTGAATCTGCCCCACTATTTTTTCATCAAACCAACATATATGTGACTATGTAGCTTCTAACTCGCATATATATGTGTCTTGTCTTCATGATAACTATGTACGAGAATTAGGACACTGAAATTTCATACTTTCAGTTCCTTTTGAGTCTTTTCTATCTGCATACTAAGCTATGCCACATCTTTCTATCTGTAATTCCTTCTTCTTCCATGCCTTGGACTGTGATGATGTTTATTCCTTTTGGTATGTTGGCCGAAATTTTCTCCTGCATTCTTTTTCTATATGCCCAAACTTGTTACAAGCATAACAT
This sequence comes from Pinus taeda, assembly GCA_000404065.3. NCBI lineage: Eukaryota > Viridiplantae > Streptophyta > Pinopsida > Pinales > Pinaceae > Pinus > Pinus taeda. The sequence goes on from APFE031026397.1 coordinate 20,504, forward strand.
ATTATATGTTTCATATTCCTTCTAAAGTAGTCAGTGGCTTTGTGAACAAACATATTGCAAGAAAAACAATATCCCTTAAAGAACTTGGAAGCTAACGATCTTTCTGTGTCATGGTTATTAGTTTGAACCATTCTACTTCTGCATCTTGCTCCAACATGTCCAAAATTATGACACACAAGACATTCAACATTATTCATTAGAGGAAAGAGTTGATTATCACTTCCATAGTTAGGAGTAAATGATTTTATTTGAAGTATTTCTTTCCCTGGTTGTTGGTGGGGTTGACCTCATATCTCCATGTTGAACATTTCAGATTTTTCATTAGAGTTCCCTATCTCATCTTTTGAACTAGATTCACCTTCAACAGTTTCATGAAAACGAAGACCAGATTTGATGACAGGAGACCTTTGACTACTAAGAATATTATCCAATATCTTAGTGCTATCTTGAAATTGTAAAAGTTTATCCTTTTCTTGAAATTTACATTTTAGGATATTTATCTCAACCTGATATTGCTCTTCCTTTTCAAGATACTACTTCTTCATGATTTCTTCAGCTTTTATTCCTTCTTCCACTTGTTGCCTTAATTCGAGAACTTCATTTTCTTGTTCTTCAAATGCTTGGAGTAGTTCTTCATTCTTATTATTTGAATTTTTGAGATCTTCTTTTAGAGAAACGACCACAACTTTAAGACCTTCACAATAGCTAGCGCTTTCTATAAGTTCCTTGGTTGTTATGTCCTTTTCATTCACTTCATTTCTCAATGATGTCATTTCATCTTACAGTTTTTGACATTGATCTTCCTTTTTCTTGTATTGCTTCCTTACTATGTTTCCTTCCTCTAACTGAGCCTTTAACTTTGTAATCTCTTATTTGTAGGTACACTCCCTTTTGTCCAATAGATCTTGTTGATCTCTAATTATGTTTGTGAGCTTTTTAATTTCCGCCTTTATTTGATTTCTTTCTCTTTGACCCATAAAATAAAATTCAGTTATTTCGTTGTCACTTTCATTATCTTCAAATGAACAGAGAAATGTATCACCAGAGGACAACAAATTTAGACTTAATAGTTCTTTTGCTTGTTCGTGTTCATTCTGAGGTGATTCTGAATTTGAAGAGTTGCTTCTACATAAAGGCCAATTGTCTCTTTCATTGTCACACTTCCTTTGAGATGTCTTCTTCTTTTGGGGTGCTTTCTTCTTTAGTTTCTTTCCCATTGTTATTACAGATCTCCTTCAAGCGATCAAGCTTCTGTGAAAGGACCTTCTCTGATACCAATTGTTGGAAAAAATTATGAGAGGGGGGGGGGGGGGGGTGAATCAGTATTACAAATCAATAACATTTTCATTTCCATAATCAGATTTATATACGCTACTTCAGAGAAGGGAACTCACATGTGCATGAAACTGTTCTTAAGGCAACCAACGTATTTCTAGTGAACTTATGACTCAGGTAATTCATATGTTGATCTTTAATCAGTGCATCAATACTTTATTAAACATTAAATAGTAACCATGTGTAGTAATAATAGAATAAACCGTCACACATAAGCAACACACATGAACACCAAGATTTAAGGTGGAAACCCAATGTGGGTGAAAACCACTTGCTGTTGTCGTCTTTATATTTTTTTAATAATAAGAAAATATATTTATAATCTTTTACTGGTGCAGACTCATACCAGTACACAGGCACCCACCTGCAGAAGGCTACAACCTTCTCTCGTTCTCCATATTCTTTTGGAAGGGAGCTACAACCCCCTAGTTCTTGTACTAGCCGATATATTTACTAGTATATAGGCTTCGACCTACAAAAGGCTACAACCTTCACTTATTCTCCAGCTGCAACTAGAAGGGAGCTCCAACCCCCTGATCAAATCTCTAGCCATGACTGATAGGAAGCTTTGACTTCCTCATTGAAGGCTCCAACCCTCAGTATCCTTTAGGGACCATGTTTCATAAATTTTCACACTGGATAATCCTGGTACACAACAACACTATATGTAGGCCACGTTTCAAGCTATTTTCATACTGGACCCATCAGTAACATTGAAGCTCAAAATCAATCACCATTACAATACAACCATCAAATACATCTACATCAACCAATCATTGAAACACAAAAAATCTATGATGTAACTGAAACCCAATCATCAATCTATGATATAAATGAAATAATCAATCACTGAAACCTTTGAACCTTTGACACAACTGAATCAAGCAATCAATGAACCTCCGACACAACTGAATCAACCCTTCATTCAAACTTAATCAAATTCAACCAATCAACTGGAACAGACAGATCACTGTAACTAGTACATAGATATGAACCTAGAACACTTCATCAACAACCATAACTAACTGTAACCTCAAAAGGCACATGTCAGAATGTATATGCTCCTTTGATGAAGCAAACCTGCGTGTATACACTACTTCCTTTTTCCCAACCAACGTATACCTCTGAAGATATAAAACCTCTGAACCACAAACTGTACCAATTAGTGACATTCTAAAGATCTACTATCATATTACAAAGTTCTAAAAAGATAGTAACAAGGATCACCCTTCGTTCTCAATAAATTAATCAATGAGACACAAACTCCTTATGCATTCAGTTTTACTTTCAGATCTAAGAAGACTTCATTGGTAGACAACAATAAAACAACAACGCTAATCTGATAGACTAGTCATCATTGAACATCAAGCTTTTATTTTGCATATGTTACTTGGAAGAGCCGAACCAGTGTGTGTATGCTTTTTTAGCAAAGAGAACTAGCATATAGATCTGCAAATGCTAACTTGAATCATCACAACTATTTCAGACTTCAGCCATACCCAGATCAGAACATTTTTAGTGTAAATCACACGTTAGCATTTAGATCTAGACTATCCATGATCAAACCATATAATAATAATTCATTTCAGATCCCGATCCATCATTAGATATCATCCCTCATCAACCACATAGGTGCATCCTTAATTCAGATCAAACAAAGCATTAGAAATCCATAACATGCATATTTTATCTAACACTTCATAGGATATTCAATACTTGCACACCTTGCCCTTATGATCTTCTCCTCCTTATATAACTTTAGGCCCTTTATCAATACCTTAGACCAAAACCACTTAGGACCAATACCTTGGACCAAATACCTAGTGTCAATACCTCGGACCAAATACCTTGGACCCAAAATATCTTGGACCAAATACCTCGAACCAAAACCTTGGTTTTCCAACACGTGTGCTCTTTTCCTCCTATGGGAGAGCATGTATACGTATACACTATTTTCGTTTTATGGACTAGTGTGTATATGTTGTTTTGACTAAGAGGACATGCATATACTTCTTAAACTACTTTACATCAACATTTTCCTTTACTTCCTTTATTCTGATTAGTAGACCTAAGTTCCATCTTCTTGTTCTTCTGTACCAATGTCCCGTTACTTCTAAATAGCCCTGTTACACTCTAATTTTCCATATTACTTCTGAAATGATTTCTTTGAATTACCATGCATTTTGTCAAATATGATATTTCTCCTATAGATTGATCTAGTTATGTAGATTCATCTAGTTACGATATACAAGTGAGATGTTCTGCTACAAGTGGGTTGCCATCAAGTACAACACATGTATCACAATGCCAACACAATACATAGTCTACAAATGTTAGTGACCACTTTTTTGGCCATGGACGCTTTTCTAATATTCTTGATCCCATAAAGGATTCTGGACCACACTTAAAACTTTATAGCATAAAACTTCTTAAATGCCAACTGTATTTACTTTCATGACCACTACCCTCACAAGCTTGAAAAGGAGGACAATTGTTTTAGTACCCACATTTGGTTGAAACATTAATTTATATCATCTTCATTGTATCATGTATGCATATCCACATCTCAATATCTATACACAAACAAAATAAAGTGCTGCTATTAGAGGGAGGATTGGAGTGCCTATGATGGAAAATCCAAACATGTTCTACAACCATTTTCCACTAAAAATTTAGATTAAAGGTTCAATATTACATTTATATCCCATTATTTTTTTATAAGTTTAAGCATCAAAGTTCAATGATCAAAGAAAAGTTGGACTGAGGGACTTGGTACCTAGTACTTTCTATGTGCTAAGTCTATAGATGACTTCTCTGCAGAGCATTCAGGGTATCAAATCTTTGGCATAATTTGGCATAAAAATCCACCCATCAGTTTGGAAGCATTGGTTCCCATAGATGACTTCTTCAAATATCTCCTACATGATAAGCCTCATGAAGGGAAAGCACATCGAGGAGTGACATGTTACATGATGTATCATTTGGGTTTCATTGTTGAAATACTATGTGGATGGAATTTTATTAAGGAATTTCCTATAGGCAGCTATGGTCATTCTTAGATTCAAAATCAAATGAATGGAATTACCTTAAGCACTTTTGTTCTAATTCAAATTAATTTATTTGGGTGAACAAAAATTCAAATGTTTTGATTTGGGCGCACAAAAATTGAAATTGAAATTAACCATTATATTCATTTGAAGAAATACAATGGTTTTAAGTTTCAAGAATGGGCATGCACAAATTCAAATTCAAATTTTCCATTACATTTATGTTTGCATGTAATCTTCTGTTCGATAACCAAGTCACTTGAATTGTTTTCCGATGGTCATTGTATTAGTGCACAACATATTGATTATTAATCCATATCGTGTATCCTATGAGCACATTCATATGAACATCCATGGATGGGATTATGGGAATGTAACAAACCTTTTTGTTGGACCTAATATTTGTAAATGTAACTGCAAAAATGATTTTTTATGTAAATTTATGTAAAAATTTAATTATTGGTTGAACTAAAGAGAGAAACACATATTTAGAGTTATGGGGGAAGGATATTTCTTATGGTGTGCCAATAATAGGACCAAAACCACTATATTAAATCCTTTACTTACCACCTTGACCACTGGTTTCCTACACTAATCGGAAATGAAGTCTTTTAGTGTAAAGCATGGGGGAATGACAATGCCATCCTGATCCCCTCCTTATGGATCGAGGGAAAGTATGGTGTGTTGGGTAGGGAAAGAAAGTTAAACATGAAGGGAAGGAGGAATATGGAGAAAAAAGAAGAGAAAATAATGGAAAGAAAAAGATAACTTGTATTTTGAAGGCAGGGGGAACACACAAACACAATTAGCGAATAGGGAGAAAAACTTTTGGAGAGAGGGTTTGGTAGTAGAGAATTGTGGAACAAAACATAGCAAAAAAATGAGTTGTTGGAGGACTAGTGAAGAATATTGAATTAAATTGAACTATCCCTAAGCTAGTGCTTTTATAATTGAGGTGTCACTCCCTATATTATGATGAGAAGGCCCTAATATATGTGCCTGAGCCTAATTTGTCATTGGGAGGCTCAGTGGAGGATTGGACCAAATAGGTTTTATTGAATAAGATGATAAATCACTCGGGCACTTGCTGTAAGGGTGATAAACAACTTGAGAGGGTAATCTTAGCCACTATGGTGCTTGTTGGAAGAGCTGATAAACCACCTAGACACTTGACTATAGGTTTCTACAATGGTTTCCTTGAAAAAAAAATTAAGAAACCACCTAGATAGTGGATTTAGTCTCCTATAACTAAGAAATACCCTAGTTGGGCCTTGAGTGAAGTCTTGTGATTGATCTCAAGGAGTAAGAGGGTCATTTTAGTGCTTACTATTAGAGAGAAGTTGATAAACTACTTGGATAATGGATTCCTTTGGTCTAAGAGTTTGACCAAGCCTTGGTGTGAATTTCCCTTGAGAAAATATCCCCTTAGATTCTAGATCCAACTAAATGGTTTTCAACTACAGGAGTGATTGCAATGTAGCTAGCCAATGGTTGGGTGGAGAGTTGAAGTACCTCCATCAGTTTCCAACCATATCAATTCACTAATATAAGTATAAAATTATGCATATTTGGGTTTCAAACTATGATATCCTTATTCTATAATGAATTTTATGATCGTATATATTCATGTGTGGATGTTGAACGTTGTTAATACACTTATTGCTAGTTATTGTGGATGTTATGTTTGTAATGAATAGTAGCATCTTGAAGCTACTACTATGCTTATGTGATTATCAATTATTTTTATGCTTATAGCTAAATTCCTACATGGTTGTAATGGTAGGTCAATATCTTGTGAAAATGGTTGAAAATTGTATATCTATGATATATTTCCTTATCTATGTTGCTTAGATGATATGTTTGAATTATTGAGTTAGAATTCACTATATTGATAAAATGCAAGAAAAAATCCTTAAGGCTTGAGTTGTAGGCTTGTTGCATCTCTTGGAGACCATTGTTTAGGCCTTGGCCATATCTTTTATAAAATTTAGAGTTACGAGCAATTGCCTAGTCTTAAAAAATTTGTGCATTTTCATTGTTCCCATTTCTTTAGCACTCCTACAGGAATATCTAAGCATCCATAGCCTAGGGCCAGCCAAGCAAGTTATCTTTAGCATGGCCTAGATATGCTCCAGGGTTTGATATCCTTCTTAAAGGCCATTCATATCCAAGAATATCCCCTTATAAGTATTGAATACGAGGAATACAAGATTCGAGGTGACACGAGGGTGCATACCCTTGTGACATCTAGATAATCATCAGGGCCACATTACTTTTAAGTGTGAGTGGAATTTGTATATTTGGAGGTTTAAGGAGGTCAAATGCTAAAATAATGTTGAAGCACTAGATTCCCCACAAATTAGATATAACATAAAACTATTGCAACACTCGAAGGGGGAGGACCAGGTGGGACCCACTTCCTATGTGGAATTGATAGTGCCTCATGGGCCTGATAGGGACCACATAGAAACCTAGTGATGATGTGGACTCATATTATGCTATTGTGGCAATTACCACATGGATTGCAATGGAATGCCTCACAATTGCACATTGATGACGTGGACCCACTTCATGTTGATGTGGAAGTTCCACATGGCATCTCAATGTTCACATGGCCTAGTATGATTGAATAAACTTCAATGGGCATAAATTTCAATCTAGGAGTCATATTGAGATAAAGTTTATATCAGAAATATCTAGACATGATGAACCCGATGACGACTGAGTTTTGAAAAGTTGGAAAAGGGTATTTTTAACCCCATCTTCATGACAAACCTTGGATATCGGGTCAAATAAATAAGTAACACCTATTGTAGCCCAAGATATCTTAAGGGGGTTCGAGGGAGTAGTACAAGCACATGCAAGTGAAATTTGCATTAAATCCCAAATGATTATCCATGAAACATCCAATATCGAAAATATGAATCACTTTTAGAGGAGTTTTCTACTGGAGGATGTAGTGACTAAAGTAAGCAATTAATGGTAGTCTGCAAAAGTACAATCGACTAAAAGTGGTTTCAAACAAACGTAAAAATAGTTTTCCCTTTATCCTACGCCAAAATAAAATTATTTATATTTCAATGGTTTTGGTTATTTTAATAGTGTGAAGATTCATTTAATGAAACTGTTGTAATTTTTCCTTCGTGTTTTCATTCTTGGTGGCCACTAAAGAATCCATATAGATTTGGAATTCACATTGATGATTTACCTTTGAGATTCAATATCTATGGATTAGATAATATGGTCATTGTACTATTCTTGAGAGTTATCAATTTCAACTTTTTGTCTTGAAATCATTGTTGGAAAAGAGAAAAAAAATTCATTATGTTTCCCATGGTTTTGATACATCATCCTCATTTTTTTTGAAGATTCATTTACTAATTGTAAAAATTACAAAGGCCTTACATTTCTCAACAAGTATCTGAAATATTTCTATTGACCCTACTCAACATTATGAGCATTTTGAGTTCATATGCACCACAATACATCATATACACTTCTTGGAGCTATACTAGAGGTTACAGATAATCATAGGGCTCTTACATAGGAATTGGTATGGTTAATGGACAATGGATTGCATGGAAACTTGTGCCATCAAGGGAATTATTAGCACATTCTTAGGAAAAACCATAACTCCCTTAATTTCTATGCCTTTTCATTGATTTTGGAATATTATAGTTCAATTCTTCATGGGTACATTATCTCCAATGCACTGAGGTATTTATAGACTGGTTTTTGTTTTCCATGTTCATATAAAGCATTTTATAAGTCTATTAAATAAAATCTATTATATATATGTATGTGTTGGCACACAGGGGGTATAATCAAGTTTGAAGTGAAACAACCAACAAAACCCTTCAGACACCAACCATTTTGGCATCCAGCAAGTAGGTGAAGTCTCAAATGAGGCATCTTATGTGGGACTATAGGAATCTACATAGTTCTATAGTGATGAAGGGAGCATGGAGTCTACGTTATCACAACCATTCTCAACCCTAAAATATTTTGTTTTAAGTATACCCTAACTTTGTGCAATAACTTAATTATTTCCAGAATACAACAAAGCATAAGAATTAAAATAAAACATTTGTACAATGATACACAAAAAAAACCTCAAGCATATATTGTTTTAGGAAATTATTCATTACATCACAGATATCACAACTCACCATCCTAATCCATCAAATTATAGTTTGAAGTATCTACAAAATACTAATTTTCGTTGAATCCATCCCTATGTGTATTTCTAAATCTGTTTATTAAATTGAGGCTTTAACTATTTATAAGTTTAAATTGGGGCACAAGGCTGAAAAATAAATTTTACCATGGTAAATGCCTAATTCTATGGTTAAAATCCCAAAAACTAGCCTAAAGTATTTCCTTCCTTTCATCTTTTTGCATGCTACTCTTTCGTCGATATTCCTGTGTGCTATCCATCTGCGCAAAATTCTCAAAATCTTTTCTTAACAATACTACTCCAATAGGTCCCCAACACTCACTTGTAACTCATCTTGAGCCACTTAGTTCATTTTTCGAGTGACTGAGGGCATTGTTTCATTTTCCTTTGTGATGAGAACCTTTATTTTTTGATTTATTGTTGAGACCTTTGTCTGAATGTCCTCGTGTCTCCCTGAATTTGACATAATAGGTTAGCTATCATGGGGGTCTCTAATCTTGTTGTATGGTTTTAGATTGCTTTCTTAAAAATTTAATGTATGACCCTAATTTCCTCGGTAATTGTGAAAACTTCTACCTGCAAGGTCTCAATTTTTTGTGATAATTATTGTTGTTCACTTCATAGAGTATTTAGCTATATTTTTTGCTACATCCTTTATTTCATGGCTACTAGGTGTTGCGAAGGTTGTAAGGTGCTGAAATAGTCCTGGATCTTCTGAGCCCTTTTTTGTTGTTTGTATTGTCCATGATATTTCAGTGAGTTTTGTGCTTGTTACTAATGCTTCTTGTATTTTCCATGATATTTCAGTGAGTTTTGTGCTTGTGACTAATTCTACCCATATATGATGTCCTGTATCATTTAGCTTGCGAATTTTTGTATCCAATCCTTTTAGTTTATCAATGGTCACTATTATCTATTCACATTGATGATGCTCTTGCTCTTCTAGTAAGGTGTTAGATACCTATAATACTAGTGTAGCCCCCTTTATTATTATTGTTGTTCCCCATAGAAGCCCACTATTGTTATTTTTGTGCCCTTACATTTTCATTGTTATGCAGGCTCAAATTATAATGTGACCCCTGATACTCCTATATATATCAAGGAAGTCTTGTCATTTGTATCATCCAATAATTGTTCATTTATGTGATGTAAAAGGAGGTTTCCCCATAGAAGAGGCTTATTTTGAGGTCGTTGATTTATTTCTTCTTCTATCTTGTGATCTGGTTACATAACTTTGGTTTTGAGCTTTGGATTCTAGGGTCCACTACTTCAAATAAGTCATCTTTGAATTTTCACTATATCTATATATAATATATATATATATTTATACAAGGCTTCAGAAGCTGAAATTTTCGACCAAAGAAAGCCGAGACCCTGATGAACATTGAGTAGAAATTTCAAATCTTGTTTTGCTATATTTGTTGAGATATGGTTCGGGGAAGTTAGGATTTTGTAGGTTCTAGAATTAAGCCTCAAATAGGAGACCTAGGTAAAATCGTCATAACATTCTCACTGAGCATAAAATTTAAATTTCGTAAAATTTGACTAAAAGAGCATAAACAATAGTTTCTATTGTATCAAATTCAAGGCCAAATTTTAAAACAGTGACATGTGGTATCCCGTACAAGTTCACTCTACTGAAGAAGTCCATAATCAGGTCATTGTGGGAAATTTGACATAATTTCATCTTGAAGAATACAATAATGGTATGACTTGTGGAATTGGATAGAAGACTCATAGGGATACAAGAGGATGAAATTTATTTCAGAACTTAGGAGGCAAAAATTAAAAGATGCAACAATTTCAAGATCAAGCTCCTAAAATCAAGAAAAAAGCGTGTATTTTTTTAATTTTGCATAACTTTTGTTTGAAAAACAATTTGAAGTGATTCAAGGGGCATTGTGAAGCATAGATATCATTTTTTATTCCATAATTCTTAGAAACAAGAATTGGATACACCTAGTAATCAACCATAAAGATTTACTATGATGCATGAAGAAGAGGAAGAAATGCAACATCATATGTCAAAATTACAAGCCAAGTGCAACAAATTTCACTCTCGCAAAAAGTAACAAAAAATGAATTGGAAGCCATGATGTGTGTTAATATAGATGGTATCAAAATGTACATGGGAGTTTTGAATGATGGTTTAAAAATAGACATGGAAGCAATGATGAATGTCAAGATAAAAGGGTTGAAGGAAGGTTTGGCAAAGTTTCTAGAAGAAAACCTTCCCAACAGTGACAAGGTAATCCATGAAAATAATGGTGAGGAAAAAAGGAATATGAATTATGATTTTAGAGACTCCAATGTTGGGTTTAAGACCCACCACATTCCAAAGATAGATAGGAGGAAGTTTGATGGCAAGGATTTGGTAACATGGATAGTATAGATGGAGAAATTCTTTGATCTACATGATGTACCACACACACAAAAGGTACAAATTGCATATTTATATTTAGACCACAATAAATTGGACAATTTTTGTAGAAGAATTGGTACTAGATTATGAGGATATAAAAGGAAATCCTTCTTTATCCAATTGATAAATCTCAAAGAAAAGGGCTCAATGGTGGAGCATTGTGTTGGGTTATGTTATATTCTTTCCATGACTAGCCCACGTAGTTAACTAAGGGGGTTTTGGGAGGGGGGGTGCTATGTGGGGGAGCCCCCCTTCGTTGCGCTGATTGTGTAGTAGGGGGGTCATAGGGGGTTTGAGGGGTGTAGGTAACCCCACTCTATGGGGTCTGGGGTAGTGCCTATATTAGGTTGGGTGGACCTACCTATGGTTTTGTGCATGATTGTTTGCACATGGTTTTGGACGTGATGGTTTTCAGTCCATGGTTTTGGACGCGATGGTTTTCAATCCATGGTATTGGATGCTTTGACATGTATAAATATGTATTGTAACATTGAAAGGAACATAATGAAAAATCACGCTGGTAGTCCCGGATTTTGGATCCAGGGGAAAATTTCTGTGTATATGTGTTTTATGTGTTATGCTTTCGCAGCGTTTATTTTTCTGTGTTCTTAGAATTCATATGTAGGTAATTTATGTACAGGGTTAAAACCTACGTTTGGTATCATAGCTGTTTTGGCTTCAAGGGGATGCCTTTATTGCTAAGGGATTTCGCTCTAGCCTGTGGTAGACCCTGTTCAGTGGGAGATCTGCGGGATCGATTCTGGTGGTCAAAGAAGATGGCGAGTAGGGGAAAGATAGAGATCAAGAAATTTTATTGGTCATAGTTTTGAGTTATGGAAACCCAAGATGGAGGATTTGTTGGTGGATAAATATTAGTGGATCGCGGTAGATCCAGGTACTAAACCAACAGGTGTGTCTGATGAATAATGGAAGAAGTTAGATCAGAAGGCAAAGAGAACAATACGATTGTGTGTCTCAGATTCAGTATTGTTTAATGTATCAGGGGAAGCTATGATGAAGTCTTTGTAGAACAAGTTAGGGACTTTGTACCAATCTAAGTCTTTGGTGAATAAACTATTCCTGTGGAAAAAGATGTATAACCTGAGGATGAAATATGGAGACTCGATGACAGAGCATCTAAACACATTTAATACTATGGTAAGTCAGTTATTATCTATTGATATTAAAATTTCAGATGAAGGTAAGTGCATCGGTTTGTTGTGTTCTCTAGTAGATTTGTGGGATAGTTTGGTTATTGCAATAGGTAGCAATACATTTGCCTTGTAGTTTGAAGAAATAGTCTCATCCTTGCTGATGGAGGAGATGAGACAGAAAAATATGGAGATCCATAATGGTGATGCCTTGTCTGTACGAGGCCAATTCCAGAACAGAAACAAAAATAAGGCATCAAGTGGGAGATATAAATTTAGAGGGAGATCTAAATCTCCAGGAAAACCTGTAAAGGTGGTGTGCTAGAAATGCGGAAAGGAAGGGCACTACAAAAGGGACTATAAATCTAAAACTCCTAATAAAGGAAAGGGATCTAATGATGCTCCTTATGTAGAGGAAAAAGCCACCTCAGATGAAGGTGGGGATGTGTACTTGGCTTCTTCAGGTACACATGTAGATCATGAGGCATGGTTGATTGAATCAGGTGTATCCTTTCACTTCACTCCCCATATAGAGTGGTTCCCCGAGTATGATAAATATGATGGTGGTGATGTTTTCTTGGGGGATGTCAGGAAGGCTAGAATCGTTGGTCGCAGAAAAGTAAAGTTGAAGTTGCAAGGTGGAATGGTAAAACACTTCTGGGTGTTCTACATATTCTTGCATTAGCCATAAATATAATTTCTGTAAGTAAGTTGGATGATGCAGGGGTAAAAATAGTGTTCAAGAAGGATACATGCAAGATGGTTCGTGGGCACTGGTATTGATGTGGGGAGTTCGAATTGGAAATTTATACAAGCTACAAGGTAGCACTGTTGTTGATGCGTGTAATAGTTTGGTGGTTCCTGAAAGTGGAGTAGAAAATCTAATGGTATCTAGAGAGAAGACCATGCTATGGAATCAAAGGCTTCAACATATTGGAGAGAAGGGCCTTCGAGTACTTCATGGTAAAGGTATGGCAGAAGGTATGAGTAATAGCTCTTTGGATTTTGATTTCTGTGAAAATTGTGTATATGGGAAGTAGAATCGAGTGAGTGTCCCCTCTAGTGTTAAGAGGCGAAACATATATTAGATCTTGTGCACAGTGATGTGTTTGGACTTGTGAAGGTTCCATCACTGGGTAAGTCTGTGTACTATGTATCATTTATAGATGACTTCTCAAGGAATACATGGATATATTTCCTTTAGAATAAATATGAAGTCTTTGACAGGTTTAAAGAATTTAAGGCTCTAGTGGAAAACTAGACAGAGAAGAAGATAAAGGTGCTGAGGATAGATAATGGTGGAGAGTTTTTTAGTAAGGAATTTAAAGAATTTTGTAAGAAGTGTGCTATAGCAAGGTAGATGACTACTCCATATACACTTCAACAAAATGGAGTTGTAGAAAGAATGAACAAGACGCTGATGGAAAGGGAAAGAAGCATGCTTAGTGGTGCCGGGTTAGGACAAGAATTCTGGCAGAGGCATTAGAGATAGCATGTTACTTGGTCAACAGATCACCTTCATTAGCATTGGAGGATAAGACTCCACAAGAGGTATGGGCTGGTAAGAAATCCTCTCTTTCACATTTGAGGGTATTTGGATGTGATGCATATGTACATGTTCCAAAGGAGAAACGAACCAAGATGGATAGTAAATCTGAAAAGTGCATCTTTATTGGGTATAAGGAAGGTTTAAAGGGTTATAAGCTTTGGAACCTAGTAACAAGGAAGGTTGTGTATAGCCGAGATGTGGTGTTTAGAGAGGTGAAAGATGCTATTAAACATGAAGTCTAACCAAAGGAACCTGAGAAGATAGAGTTTGAGCTAAAGGAGGAAGAATTAGACTCTATAGTAGAGTAGGAATCAGAAGATGAAGAGCCACAAAATCCAGGTGTGAGAAGGTCAGTTCGAGAAAGAAGGCTGCCAGAAAGGTATAGTCCATCTGCTTTCTGTTCAAATTTTGATTTATCTATTACTGATGATGATCCCAGAACTATGAAGGAAGCAGTAGATTCAGAGAATGGAAAACTTTGGAAAGAGGCCATGGTTGATGAAATGACATCTTTGCACAAAAATGAGGCTTGGGATCTGGTGGAGTTGCCGGCTAGAAGGAAACCCATTGGAAGAAAATGGGTGTTCAAGAAGAAGACAAATGTAGAAGGAAAGGTGGAGAAATACAAAGCTTGGTTGGTAGCAAAAGGTTATTCACAGATGTCGGAAATTGATTTTGGTGATATTTTTTCTCCTGTTGCCAAGGTAACTTCTATTAGATTACTTTTATCTGTTGATGTTGCTTTTGATTTTTGAGGTATTATAGATGGATGTGAAGACAACATTTCTTCATGGGGATTTGGAAGAGGAGATCTACATGAAGCAACCTAAAAGTTTTGCGGTGAAGGGTAAGAAAGAACTGGTATGCAAGTTAAACAATTCTCTGTATGGGTTAAAACAATCACCAAGGAAGTGGTATTAGAAATTTGATACATTTATATGGGGACTTGGGTTCACCAAAAGAAAACCAGATCACTGTGTGTATTTTAAATTAACTAGTGACCATGTTATTTATCTGGTCTTGTATATGGATGATATGTTGCTGGTTGGAAATGACAAAGAAATTATACTAGATTTGAAGACCTAATTGTCCTCCAAATTCGACATGAAAGATCTTGGTGTCGCAAACTATATTTTTGGCATGGAAATTAAAAGAGGTTGAGTGAAGAGGAAGCTTTGGTTAAACCAAAGGAATTATGTCGAGACAATACTGCAGAGGTTTAATATGCAGGATAGTAAACCGTTAAAGGTTCCTATTCCTATAGGTGTGAGGTTATCTGTTGAATAGTGTCCTAATACACAAGAAGAGGAAGAGGACATGTCTCATGTTCCATATGCAAGTAAATTCGGTAGCTTGATGTATGCAATGGGTTGTACTAGACTAGACATTGCACATGCAGTGGGAGTATTGAGTAGGTTTATGTCAAAACCAGGGAAGGAGCACTGGACAACAGTGAAGTGGGTTTTCAGGTATTTGTGTGGCACTAGTGATTATGGTTTGTGCTACCAAGGAAGACTAGGATTGGACAAAGTGTTGGATATTCATGGCTTTGTTGATGCAGATTGGGCTGGAGATTTGGATCAAGGAAGATCTACAAGTGGGTATGTGTTTAAGCTATTTGGAGGTGCAGTCAGTTGGATGAGTAAGAAAAAATTTGTAGTGGCACTATCAACTACAGAGGTAGAATGCATGGTAGTCACTCATGCAAGCAAGGAAGCAGTTTGGTTGCAGAGATTGTGTTCAAGTATGGGGTTAGTACAGGGAGATATAAGGATAGACTGTGATAGACAAAGTGCAATTTTCTTGGCAAAGAACCTTGCTTATCATTCAAATACAAAGCACATTGATGTTCAGTATCACTTTTTGAGGGATATGATAGAAGACAAAAAGGTGTTAGTGGTAAAGGTGGACACTTTGAAGAATATTGTAGATGCATTGACAAAATCTGTGAGCTCTAAGAAGTTCTCTTGGTGTAGAGAAACAATGGGTGTTGCAAGGTTGGATAAATGACTAAGCTCTTTTATGGCCCCCTGTGAAAAGAAAACAACAAGTGGGAGAATGTTGGGTTGTGTTATATTCTTTCCACGACTAGTCTGCGTAGTTAATCGGAGGGTTAGAGTGGGGGGGGGG
>APFE031026397.1:51548-98546 GCA_000404065.3 Pinus taeda
TGAGAATCCAGCGATGCTGTCCTGATGAGGGAGGATGGATTTCCCCTATAAAATCTAATCCCCACTGCTGGAAGGGTGCTTCAACATAAATAGGAACCAAGGGCATTGGCATGAGCATTCCCTTCCCTTCGAAAACTTGACATTCATGGCATGTGGCTATCTTTTTATAAATATCTCTGAACATAGTTGGCCAAAAATAGCCGGCTCTCAAAACTTTATTTACAGTGGCTTTCCAATAGTGATGACCTCTGCAATCTCCCTTATGAAACTCATCAATTACTTTATCAGCTTCTTCTTCAATGAGACACTTCAATAATATTCCTCCTGCATCTTTCCAAAACAGATTTTGGTCATGCACAAAATATTTGAGAGATTTTAACTTGGTAAATCGAGCTTTGGATTTTGATAGGTTATCTGGAGCTCTATTATGCTGCAAAATAAATGTTACATCCTTATACCATTCTGGGATCAAGAATTTCTCATTAATCTGGACTATCTCTTCTTTATTTTCAGAAATTTCTGAGATTTCTGTGTTTAAATTAATATCAATACAGTCCAGATTTGATTGAGTCAACAATTTGGCTAGGCCTTGACCTTTTACCAATTTGGTGGGTTTGATCTCAATATCATACTCCAACAGCTTTGCTATCCACTTTCCCCTTTTTCCATCTGGATCAGCTTGTGTCAGAATATCTTTTATAACAGTATTTGGCACGTATGCAACAATGTGAGAGTGCAAAACATAAACCCTGAAATCCTTAACTGCTTTCACCAATGCATAAGCTTGTTTCTCTAGGATATTATATTTCAATTCAGTATTAGCCAATGTCTTGCTAAATAAAGAAATGGGTTGTTCAGTACCTTGACTTCCTTTTTGCAATAAAACTCCAGCAATTGTGTCATCATAAGCAAATGTGAAGATCAGAAACTCCTTGGTAAAATCCGGGCTGATGAGGACTGGTGCTTGAGTAAGTTCTTTCTTGATCTTTTCAAATGATTCCTTTGCTTCAGTTGTCCATTTAAAATCTGCTCCCTTTTTTAACATCTTTGTTATGTTCTTGACCACTTCAGCAAAGTTAGGGATGAATCTTCTAACAAAGTTAACTTTCCCAAGAAAAGATTGAATTTCCTTCCCGCTCCTTGGTAAATCTAACTTTTGAATTGCACTAACTCTATTAGGATCAATCCTAATTCCCTCTTCAGAAATAATATGTCCAAGCAGTTTGCCAGAAGTTAAAGCAAAAATACTTTTGGTTGGGTTTAGAGAAATACCAAACCTCCTACATTTTAGTAGGACTCTTTCAAGGTGCTTTAAGTGGTCTTCTTCCTTCTTTGAAAAAACTGTGATATCATCAAGATAAACCACCACTGATTTGTCCTTTTCTTCGGCAAAAGCAATATCCATTGCTCTCTAGAAGGTTGCTCCTGCGTTCATGAGGCCAAAGGGCATTTTTGCATACATGAATGTACCCCATGGTGTAGTGAAGGCTGTCTTCTCCTGATCATTTGGATGGACAAGAATCTGATTGTACCCTGAGAAGCCATCAAGCATAGACATCCTTTGTGAACCAACAATGTTTTGCAGAATAAAATCCATTTTGGGGAGAGTGTAATTATCTTTCAATGAAGCTTTGTTTAAATTCCTGAAGTCTATACAAATTCTGATCTCCCCATTCTTTTTTCTGACTGGTACCAAGTTAGCAAGCCAATTTGAGAATCTAATTGGTACAATAATTTTGGCATCAAAAAGATTTTTCACTTCTTTTTCAATCAGAGGCATTAGAAGAGGATTAATCCTTCTTAGCTTCTGCTTAAAAGGCTTCTCATTCGGCTTAATAGGGATGGTATATCGTATGATTGAAGAATCATATTGTTTCAAATCAGCATAGCTCCATGCAAAAACATCAATGAATCTTTTCATCATCTCAACATATTTGATCTTCATATCAGCTGGAAGGAATTTTGAAATCTTCACCATCTTAGGCATAACTGAGTCACCTAAATTACAGTTTTCTACTTCCTCTTCATTAGCTTGTAATCTTGGTGCTTTGAACACATCATTTTGATCAAACAATTTTTCCAAAGGAATGAGGCCTTTAGGAATTAAATTGTTTTGTAACTGTAAAACTTCAGAAATTTCTTTTGACTCTATCAACATGTTCTGCTGATCTATCTGATTGTGCTCAAACTCTTCCTTTAATTCAATAAAATTTCTAAGATGCTGATCATCTTCAAAAACTTGCCAATTTATGATATTATCCAGTATGACTGGTCTATGGCGAACCTCCACTTCATAACCATCAGAAGAGTGTTTAGGAATAATGAATAGGCTGGTTGAAACAGCAAGAGAGTCTGCAATAGAGTTTTTGTCTCTAGTTTTGATGCTAAAAGAGTAGGTTTGAAACTTTTCTAACATGTCCAACACTAAATTTCTGTATGCTCTCATTCTTGCATCTTTGGTTTGATATGAACCTTCTATTTGTTTAATTACCAACTCAGAATCTCCACAAACAGCAATGTTTTTGGCTTTCAACTTTATCAAGGCTTCCAAACCTAAAACTAGAGACTCGTGCTCAGCCATATTATTGGTACAGTCAAAGTTTAATTTGTATGAAAGAAACTTACTTTCTTCAGTTGGACTAGTGATCCAAATGCCAGCTCCTGCTCCTTCTTTTCCTGCTGATCCATCAAAGTACAATGTCCAGCAGCCCATGGTTTCTTCTTCATCTCCTTGCTATCCTTCTTGACTCTGATTTTCTGCAGGTTTGTCTTCTAATTCTCTCCCAACTGATTCATTTAAAAGAATAGCTGAACCAATATCAGTATCACATGAGTAAATAGGAAAATTCTGAGGCTTTTCTTTGCTGCTCACCATGTAGGCCATCCTTGTTTCTCGGTACAACCTCCTTTGTTCACCAAACACTGGAATGGTAGCATATGTAAGATCCATCTGCATTGTGCCCTTAATCTTTGCTGCCCATGACCTTGAAAGAAGCATCCCAAACTTAGGTGGAATGTCTGCAACAACAACGTCCATAACATTTGTTTTTGCTGGAATTTGTGTAATCCCCACAACTAGATCTTTTATCAACCCAATGCAATGGACTCTCTTTGAATCAAAAGATAATAAATCCTTGTATGGCCTAGTAACCTCTAACCCCAGTCTTTCCATGATTACCTTAGTCAAAAGCTTGGTTTGAAATAGTTACTTAGAGTCATCCTGACCAGCAGCCTATCAGGCCTGATTTTGAGATAACATTTTGGTGTGTCTGCCGGGAGTCTGAAGATTACTCATTCCCGAAAAAATATGTTGCTGAACTTCTGAAGGTAGCAGGAGCTCAGAAAGGTTTTCGAGGCTGCATTCTACCTTGGTGACTCCATTCAATCTTAAAGTTAAAAAGATGGCTTCGAAAGGAAGATACACAAGGAGTAATCCTGACCCAAACCCACCTAGTCATGTGGATAATCCCAATATTATCTCCAAGAGCAGGCAAAGATTTTCTGATATACCAGGTACTTCAAACATTTCAAAATCTTTGTTTCCTGAATTTTCTAGAAGTCCTGAAGATAATATTGTTGATGATAAAATTAAAGAAGTATTGTTGAGGTCTGAGAACAAAGAAGAACTTATTGGAATTATTCTAGATTTACAAAAAAGAGGTATTGATACTTCATCTTTAGTGTCAGAAAGAGATAAGGAAGAGTTTTGGGAGGTTGTTACTTCAGAGTTGTTATTAGAGGAAGAGGACTTAAACCAGCTCAAAGAACTTGATCCTTTTGAAGTTTTGCTTAAATCTAAAACTGGTTTACCTCTCCCAAATTGGAGCTCTTTTGTCAGTGGTTTGCAAAGTCGAAATAGCCCTTTCCGAATCAATACTTTATCTTCTGCCTCTGTTAGTCCAAATAGTCCTCAGACAATACCTGCTTCCACTGGTCATACTGTACCTGTTGTCACTACTCCTCCTTTCATTATGGCTATACCTCCTAGGTATGCTCCTCTGGCCCTCCCTGCTGTTTTACATGATCTTCCTAGCAAATATGCTACTAGGATTCCAAAATGGGGAGGTGATGAAGATATTACAGCAGAGGAACATGTGGATAGGTTCAATGATTTTATTGACAGGGAAAAAGTGGATGATGAAGATGTAAAACTAAGATTGTTTGGTCAAACTTTTATTGGGGAAGTCAGAAAATGGTTTAAAGCCCTTAGAGCTGGAAGCATTCATAGTTGGGTAGAGTTTGAAGACAACTTTCTAAGGAAATGGGGAAATAGAACCAACCCTGTTCAAGCCCTTACAGAATATAACAATCTTAGGAGAGCTCCAGAGGAAACAATTCAAAATTTCTCTAAGAGGTTTAACAAAATATATAATTCTATTGCAGCTCATTTGAAACCTCCTGGAGCTTTGGCACAATTGAGATATGCTGAATCATTTGATTCAGATTTTTCCCTTTTACTTAGGGAAAGGGAATCTGCCTCTCTTGTTGACATGCAAAATGATGCAATTAAGGTAGAGGTGAATATGACTGTTGCTAAGAAATCTAAGATGGCAAAGTCTAAGTTGAAGGAGGAAGAGAAGCCTTCCACATCAACTCAAGAAGACAAGCTTGAAACCATGATGAAAACCATGGAGAAATTGATGGACAGATTAGCTCTTGGGACTGCTTCTGCTCCTCCAGCACTGCAAGAACCTCAATTTAGGAACCCTTAGTTCAGAAGATCTCAGAATCAGCAAAGGCCAAGAGATAACCGAAATCAGCAGGCAGATCCTCTAGTGAGGCCTCCTTTCCAATAGAATTTGGTAGATGAAGAGGATGAACCTGAAGTCCCTGAGGAATCAATTCATTGTTTGGATGAAGATGGATCAGGAATTTTCTTGACCAGAGAGGAACATGATGAGTCCAGCATGATAAAATCAGAAGAAGAACCTTCATATTTTGTGAAGGGCTATCAGCATGCTATTTTTGAGATGCAAAAGAAATATAATCTTAGGAATAGAGATGTTCCTAT
The DNA here is from genome assembly GCA_000404065.3 of Pinus taeda. NCBI lineage: Eukaryota > Viridiplantae > Streptophyta > Pinopsida > Pinales > Pinaceae > Pinus > Pinus taeda. The sequence goes on from APFE031026397.1 coordinate 56,560, forward strand.
TATAGCAAACAAAGCACAGATTAAGAAGAATACCTCAAGGACAGCTGATGATAAAAAGGAAAAAGCAAAGGTAGCTGAAAGTAAAGATGATCCTCCTCTTGACAAAAAGGACATTCAAATTTCTTCTCCTCCAAAGGAAATTGACAAGACTACTTCTGTTTTTAGTATTGAGAATGAGATTACAAAAATTGAAATATCAGTCCCTTTTAATGAAATTCTCAAGGTGGACAAATACAGAAGCAAAATTGTTGAAATGCTTAATTCACAACCAGTAGTGGCTGCTATCCTAAATGTACAAGAAGATAATCCTATTATCTATTTGGGTCCAAGAGTTGAGGATGAACAAAATGAAGAGTTTCCTCCTTTCTACATAAGCATTACTATTCATGATATGACTCTACATAATGCTATGTTAGATTCGGGGGCATCACATAATCTTATGCCTAAGGTAATCATGGAAAGACTAGGGTTAGAGGTTGCTAGGCCATACAAGGATTTATTTTCTTTTGATTCAAAGAGAGTCCATTGCATTGGGTTGATAAAAGATCTAGTTGTGGGGCTTACACAAATTCCAGCAAAAACAACTGTTATGGACGTTGTTGTTGCAGACATTCCACCTAAGTTTGGGATGCTTCTTTCAAGGTCATGGGCAGCAAAGATTAAGGGCACAATGTAGATGGATCTTACATATGCTACCATTCCAGTGTTTGGTGAACAAAGGAGGTTGTACCGAGAAACAAGGATGACATACATGGTGAGCAGCAAAGAAAAGCCTCAGAATTTTCCTATTTACTCATGTGATACTGGTCTTGGTTCAGCTATTCTTTTCAATGAATCAGTTGGGAGAGAATTAGAAGACAAACCTGTAGAAAATCAGAGTCAAGAAGGACAGCAAGGAGATGAATAAGAAACCATGGGCTGCTGGACATTGTACTTTGATGGATCAGCAGGAAAAGAAGGAGCAGGAGCTGGCATTTGGATCACTAGTCCAACTGAAGAAAGTAAGTTTCTTTCATACAAATTAAACTTTGATTGTACCAATAATATGGCTGAGTACGAGTCTCTAGTTTTAGGTTTGGAAGCCTTGATAAAGTTGAAAGCCAAAAACATTGCTATTTGTGGAGATTTTGAGTTGGTAATTAAACAAATAGAAGGTTCATATCAAACCAAAGATGCAAGAATGAGAGCATACAGAAATTTAGTGTTGGACATGTTAGAAAAGTTTCAAACCTACTCTTTTAACATCAAAACTAGAGACCAAAACTCTATTGCAGACTCTCTTGCTGTTTCAGCCAGCCTATTCATTATTCCTAAACACTCTTCCGATGGTTATGAAGTGGAGGTTCGCCATAGACCAGTCATACCGGATAATATCATAAACTGGCAAGTTGTTGAGGATGATCAGCATCTTAGAAATTTTATTGAATTAAAGGAAGAGTTTGAGCACAAACAGATAGATCAGTAGAACATGTTGATAGAGTCAAAAGAAAGTTTTGAAGTTTTACAGTTACAAAACAATTTAATCCCTAAAGGCCTCATTCCTTTGGAAAAATTGTTTGATCAAAATGACGTGTTCAAAGCACCAAGATTACAAGCTAATGAGGAGGAAGTAGAAAACTATAATTTAGGTGACTCAGTTATGCCTAAGATGGTGAAGATTTCAAAGTTCCTTCCAGCTGATATGAAGATCAAATATATTGAGATGATGAAAAGATTCATTGATGTTTTTGCATGGAGCTATGCTGATTTGAAACAATATGATTCTTCAATCATACGACATACCATCCCTATTAAGCCGAATGAGAAGCCTTTTAAGCAGAAGCTAAGAAGGATTAATCCTCTTCTAATGCCTCTGATTGAAAAAGAAGTGAAAAAGATTTTTGATGCCAAAATTATTGTACCAATTAGATTCTCAAATTGGCTTGCTAACTTGGTACCAGTCAGAAAAAAGAATGGGGAGATCAGAATCTGTATAGACTTCAGGAATTTAAACAAAGCTTCATTGAAAGATAATTACCCTCCCCCCAAAATGGATTTTATTCTGCAAAACATTGTTGGTTCACAAAGGATGTCTATGCTTGATGGCTTCTCAGGGTACAATCAGATTCTTGTCCATCCAGATGATCAGGAGAAGACAACCTTCACTACACCATGGGGTACATTCATGTATGCAAAAATGCCCTTTGGCCTCATGAACGTAGGAGCAACCTTCCAGAGAGCAATGGATATTGCTTTTGCCGAAGAAAAGGACAAATCAGTGGTGGTTTATCTTGACGATATCACAGTTTCTTCAAAGAAGGAAGAAGACCACTTAAAGCACCTTGAAAGAGTCCTACTAAAATGTAGGAGGTTTGGTATTTCTCTAAACCCAACCAAAAGTATTTTTGCTTTAACTTCTGGCAAACTGCTTGGACATATTATTTTTGAAGAAGGAATTAGGATTGATCCTAATAGAGTTAGTGCAATTCAAAAGTTAGATTTACCAAGGAGCAGGAAGGAAATTCAATCTTTTATTGGGAAAGTTAACTTTGTTAGAAGATTCATCCCTAACTTTGCTGAAGTGGTCAAGAACATAACAAAGATGTTGAAAAAGGGAGCAGATTTTAAATGGATAGCTGAAGCAAAGGAATCATTTGAGAAGATCAAGAAAGCACTTACTCAAGCACCAGTCCTCATCAGCCCGGATTTTACCAAGGAGTTTCTGATCTTCACATTTGCTTCTGATGACACAATTGCTGGAGTTTTATTGCAAAAAGGAAGTCAAGGTACTGAACAACCCATTTCTTTCTTTAGCAAGACATTGGCTAATGCTGAATTGAAATACAATATCCTAGAGAAACAAGCTTATGCATTGGTGAAAGAAGTTAAGGATTTTAGGATTTATGTTTTGCACTCTCACATCGTTGCATACGTGCCAAATACTGTTATAAAAGATATTCTGACACAAGCTGATCCAGATGGAAAAGGGGGAAAGTTGATAGCAAAGCTGTTGGAGTATGATATTGAGATCAAACCCACCAAATTGGTAAAAGGTCAAGGCCTAGCCAAATTGTTGACTCAATCAAATCTAGACTGTATTGATATTAATTTAAACACAGAAATCCCAGAAATTTCTGAAAATGAAGAAGAGATAGTCCAGGTTAATGAGAAATTCTTGATCTCAGAATGGTATAAGGATGTAACATTTGTTTTGCAGCCTAATAGAGCTCCAGATAACCTATAAAAATCCAAAGCTCGGTTTACCAAGTTAAAATCTCTCATATATTTTGTGCATGACCAAAATCTGTTTTGGAAAGGTGCAGGAGGAATATTATTGAAGTGTCTCATTGAAGAAGAAGCTGATAAAGTAATTGATGAGTTTCATAAGGGAGATTGCGGAGGTCATCACTATTGGAAAGCCACTGCAAACAAAGTTTTGAGAGCCGGCTATTTTTGTCCAACTATGTTCAAAGATATTTATAAAAAGATAGCCACATGCCATGAATGTCAAGTTTTCGAAGGGAAGAGAAAGCTCATGCCAATGCCCTTGGTTCCTATTTATGTTGAAGCACCCTTCCAGCAGTGGGGATTAGATTTTATAGGGGAAATCCATCCTCCCTCATCAGGATAGCATCGCTGGATTCTCACAGCCACCGATTACTTTACAAAGTGGATAGAGGCAATACCCACAAGGCAAGCAAATGATTCAGTGATTATTTATTTCTTAGAAAATAATATATTATCAAGATTTGGTTGCCCAATCAAGATCATTACAGATAATGCTCAAGCGTTCAAGTCCAAAAGAATGATTAATTTTTGTCATCAATATCACATTTCCCTTGGACATTCCACTGCTTATTATCCACAGGGAAATGGTTTAGTTGAGTCTTTAAACAAGAGTCTCGTGAGAATCATTAAAAAGCTGCTGCAAGAAAATAAAAAGGCTTGGCATTTGAAACTAAAATATGCCTTGTGGGCTGACCGGATTTTCACAAAAAGATCCATTGGGACATCACCATATGAGCTTGTGTATGGGACAGAGGCTATATTTCCAACATCTCTCGGAATACGAGTGATGAAGCTGATTCAAGGATTAGAAGAGGAACCAAATGCTATACAGCGAAGGATAAATCAGCTCATAGCTTTGCAGGAGAAAAGGAATGTGGTGTTTGACAATCATCAATAAAGCCAAAACAGGGTCAAAAGAGCATTTGAAAAAAAGATCAAAGAGGTTACATTTCAGATTAATGACAAAGTCCTGAAATGGGAAGCTAGAATTGAGGAGAAGGGTAAACATGGTAAGTTTGAAAATCTGTGGAAAGGGCCATATCAGATTTCTGCTTTCCATGGGAATAACACCTATATTATGCAGGAGATTGATGGAACACCATATGCTGGAGGACCTGTTAATGGCAGGTTCCTAAAGCATTACAATTGATTGAATCTCGACCAAGTGTCTCACAAACATTGTATATAATCGTTTTACTAGTTTTTTTTTTTTGTTGTAAATAAATGACAAGCTGAACAAGAAGCTTAAGCCCGAGGTGAAGGCCCACAAAGCTAAAGGGAATGCTTGTCAGCTCTTTTTATGTTTTCAGAAATTAAATAAGGCACTGGACCTGCAAGTTCTTAGTGTACTACAGGAGCACACTATCCCAAGTGGAGCCACTGTTATCACTTAGAAGTAAAGGTTTGATGCATACATTTACATGCCCTAGTTTGATGACAAAGGTCTATGTTTAAGATGTTTTCATTTTTATTTGTCTCACTTAGGAGTCGGAGTTTTAAAGGTTTTTAAACTTAAAATCAGACTCTACTCCTATTGGCTTTCCTCCACTCATCATTATTCCATAGTCATGTCTTGTCTATGCCAAGTTACCTTGTCTTTTAGTGATAGCGCAATCATAGTCTAGCAGTTTCGCAGCGTGTAAGGATTAAGCAGTTTCGCAGCGCATCATTAAAAAATATAACTAACAGCGTTGCGAAATCATGGATTCGTGCATTCCGCAGTGAATCTTTCCTGAAATGTCAAGTCCATAGGTGAGTCAGCATGTCCGTCCACTCATGTCAGTTTGAGTACCTCTTGAAATCATGCCTGAACGTTCATTTGCCGCTACTCCAGCAATAGATTTTTGATATGCACGGAAATCTCATTCCCAAGAGATTTTACCGTGCATAGTCCTAATAATGGCCGTGAGTGTTGCATGAGTAACTAGTCATGTTTCAAATTTGAATTTCAAGCAAGGCTGTTCAAGCAAGCCTGATTACAAGCGAGGCTGAGTTAAAAAGGGAGGTGAACCATCTCGACCAGAGCTGTTAAGATTTGGCTGTAAATATTTAGAATTTGGCTGTGAAGATTTAGAATTTGGCTGTGAAGATTTCAAAGTAGGAATTTGGCTGTGAAGATTTCAAAGTGAAGATGGAGAGAAAGGAGCACAGGTCTAGCAAATGTCAAAGGAATGAGCCTGAAGGCCTGGACATAACCTTGAGAGATGAAGGCGTGAAGAAGGCGTTTAAAGATGCTGGGTTCTGGAGATTTTGTAAAAATCTACAAGGAGGGCATGCACAGGTAACAAAAGAATTTGCGCTTAATTTTACCGGTTTGAATTCAAAGGTTTCCATGTTAGAGATATCGGTTTCTCCAGAAGCCATAGCTACTGTAACTGAGATACCAAGAGGACAGGAAGAATGGTTCAAGAATTTTAAATTTGACAGGAATCCCAGTAAAGAGTTCTTAAAAGAGGCATATGTAAATGAGGATTACACAAAAGCAGTGCCTAGGTTCTATCTCAAGGAACATTATGCTCTTCTTCTTACCTGCATTCAGAAGTATTTAACCTGTGAAGGAAGGTACAATAAGGTTTATCCTTATCATTTTAAACTGCTCTTGCATTTTACCGGGAAGGTATCCATAGACATTCCGTTTTATTTATTTCGTATTCTAAGTAAAATGTGTGATAAGGTGCAGCTCAGGAAAGAGGACTGTGAAACCTCTTTATTTCATCATGGTCTGATTAAATTGCTGATTTTAGATAGCCTCTAGAAGATAGGTAGAGACTGGAATTCTTTTATCTTCATGGTTGGATTCCAAAGTAAGACTGGTATTACTCCTCAACCAGCCAGAGAGTTTACAATAGCTGAGCTTCAAAGAGAAGCAAGAGCCAAAAAGAAAACCAAGCCACAACTACCAAAACCAGTGAAGCCGTTACTCATTCAAGAACAACCTCAAAAATCAACAAAGGAGAAGACTCAGGGTAAGAAGACTGTACCTCAAGCAAGTAAACCTGAAGCAGTCTCAAGGGTGAGGACAAGAAGCCAGATTAATAAAGAGAAAGGCAAAGCTATAGCTGTCGAGGAGAGCCCTGTGTCTAAGGCAAGCCTAAATGATCTATTACAGGCTATTGAGTTAGAACAGTCTAAACCGATTGAGATTGACTTGACGCAGTCACCACAGGTAAAGGTTAAGAAAACCAAAGCCTCAAAAAGGCTTAAGTTTGATGAGCCAGCCCAAGAATTTGTTTTTAAACCAAGAAGACCTATGACTAGAAATTTCCAGCAGGTACAGGAAGCACTGCCCAGGACAGAGGAAGCAGCGGAAGGAACACGACCTCAGCAAAAGAACATCAAAAGTAAAGCAGCCATCACATCTCAAGGAGATTATGTGGCAGCCATGAAAAGCTGCTGAAGACCTGAAGGCAGAGCTAAGCCGGTTACCTAATAAATGAATTCACTGTTCAGGAAAGGGTTTTGTCTCAAACTTTTGTTAATTTTGCTTAATCATTAGTATTTTGAAGATGTTTTAATCCCTGCTACACATATGAAACATGAAAGGGAATTTTGGCAACCGATGATTGGATGATATTAGCTCTCGGGTTTAAAAAAAAGCAAACTGTTTTAAATAAAACAGTAGTTTTGTAGCGCGCTACGAAACCGCTGTAGATGATGTTTTTTAAAAAACACAGACAGACAGTTGATTTTATGAGCGGGAGTTTTTGAAAAAGGCACAGCTGTCCATCACCACAGCCTACAGCATATCTAAAACGTGGCCACATTCCATCCTATGGGATATTAAAGACTCAGAAAGGTGTTGTTCATGTTCAAGCAAATTATGGAAAAAAGAAGCCGAGAAACAGGGGACATCTCCGAATACCACGGGCAGATAGGGATTCAGCGTTTAAAGGTCAATATGGCACATTTGATATCCAACTCATCCAAATCTTAAGAGAACCAGGTGTCAAAGGACGAGGAGTAGCCACTATGGCACGAAGATGGAGTTAGAGTCATAATTGATTTAGGACTTTTTAAAAATTACAGTCAGCAGTTTATTTGTATTTAATAGACAGTTAAATAGTTGATAGGCATCCTTAGAGATAAGGATCGAGTTATTAAAATTCCCCTCATGCTGGAGGAGGAAACTCGAATTAGTTATGAAATTTGATAGCAGAAGTACTATTTTAGCTTATGTAAAGACCATTTTCAGTAATACAAAGCATATACTTTTCTTCTCAGGATTCATAAAAGATTTGTCATGTTCAGAATATGTGTTTTGTTCTTCCCTTAATGTTTTTTTTTTCAGTTGCATGGATGCATAATCACTCAGAATTCACTGATTGTGCTCTGACTTCCTTTATGCATGTGTGAACTGTGGTTTTATGTAAGTTGTATTATGAACATTTAAATGCTAAGTGCGCTGACTTCTATGCAAAGGTAGTGTCATTGTTTACAGAAGCTTGATTGACTCCATAAGCCCAATGGGAACTTATAAAATGTTTATCCAGCCATTATATTTGTCTATGTTGTTACATCACAAGAGTTAGCCATCTTATCATTAATCAAAATCATAAACCCCTTTGAGAGAGCCCTCTCAGGCTAAGGAGGCTAAGCCTTAGTCAAAAGCTTGGTTTGATATAGTTACTAAGAGTCATCCTGACCAGCAGCCTATTAGGCTTGATTTTGAGATAACAACATATATGACTCTTCCTCACATCTGGCTCAACTATTCATGGGTAAGTGGTCTCAATTTGTCTTTTTCAACATTTCTATCACTTTTTGTGTTTTTGCTTGTGTAAGTGTTGTTTTCTTGATTTCTTTGAATGATTGTTGTCATTTACATGCATACTAGCTTGTACTAGCAACGTTTTAGTTTTTTTTACCATCTCACTGTTGTCGCATGTATGAAATGTTTTTATATGAACAGTCGTCAATTCGGTGACTCGCTTCACCGTCATGTATGTTTTTCACATTTTTTAATCTTTCATTCAATTTTTGCATGCACAATCAATCACTTCTTCTTACACTTAGTATCCCCATGCACTCACTTTCACATTTTCTTTCATTTTCCCATCAGCGGGTTTGGGCAGCCTTGGCCCGGACTCTGCCTCACCAAGACAACATTGTGCAATCCTGAGAGAAGAGGCTCTGCTTTCCCCTCCAGAAATGTGCATTTCTACCCAGTAGCTATTTCCTAGGCCTGATTTGTACAATCCTAAGGGATAGTGACTACTGGCCCAAAAAAATTGCACAATGCAATCACCAAGCCTTCAACCATTGCTAGCTGAAATTATGCATTACTCAATTCGAACAGTCAATAGTCATCTTGGATTATGCATGGTGCAAATCCAATAGCTAGTCTGGCCTCCTAGATAGCCTAAACTTCCTTTTACGTAGTTTTGGAAGCCAGTCACTCAGCCTCCCAAAAGAAATTGTGCAATATTTGCCTATCAATCCTGAGGTATGTGTTATGTCATTCCTCCAATTTGCTTTCATTTTTGCTAATAAATTTCTTTCCATGCATGTTGCTTTGTCTCTAGATCTAGTGGGTGTTCATCCCCCTCTTAGGATTGCAATATCAATGGTCTCCAAGAGAGAAGGATCAAAGGAAACTGACGGAAGTGCAACTGTAGAAGCATTTGAACAAGTGTCCACAAGTCTACCGATCTATGAATATACCAAGCTGATTCTAGACAAGGACATCAAGTTGAAATGGCAAGAGGTCAATGATGCATTTGCAAGCACTTTTGGGGAAAACCTTCAAGATTTCCAGGTATATGTGAATATTCACAAGTCTGGCTTGTACCAGATTACATGGAGATACCCTGTGTTCCAATGCGAGGAGATGATACACTGGATTGTCTCGCACAGTGATCCCAAGACGATAACCTTGAGAAATTATTAAGGAACTTAGTCTTCTGTGATCCATAACATTGTTTAGAAAATCTTCGGCGAAATCACACAAATAATAATTTGTCGATGCGTTTCGAAACGCGTCGACAAATGATTATTTGTGTGATTTCGCCGAAGATTCTCTAAACAACCTTGAGAAATGTCAGCGGGATGAATATTTCAACCTTTTGGGCATCATATTATGATGAGATGTATTAGATGTCGGAGCCTGTGACTATCATGGAGACTCCCTTCAGCTTACCTAGCAGCAGTGCCAACTGCAGATAAATCTTGAAGAATTGGGTAAAGGAGTTGAGTAGATTCAGGATGACATCCAACCAGATCTACAAGACAAAGATACTACTAAAAGCATATCAATACATGGTGATCTTTGCATGTCAATTGTATGGCCAAGAAAGCAAAGAAACCTTCCCACAAAGTTGGGTGATCACACTGGACCAACTAGCTAGAGAAGGAAATCCATGTAACTAGTCCAACATGTTGGGTCATTAGCTAAAGGAATGGGTAGCAAGGGCTCGACATTCGCCTGAAGGTATGCAAGAAGAAATCTACATGTTTGTCTAAATCTTGGATGGAATTTGTGCCTGACATGAGTTCTCGGGCTTGAAGTGGGCATGGTCACTGATGGAGACTCTTGTGAACACTTATTGTAAGTTGTTGTTTGAATGCAACTTCAGAGGAGTTATCACATGACTCTTTGATCATTTTGTCACCCCAGTTTACAAGATGATATTCGAACAAGATACACTATGGAAGTTGAAGGATGGGAAACTTTTAGAGGCTAATATTCATAGGTGGGTGAATTTTCTATACTCTTTCTAAAAAAATGATTTGGTAATTTCCATTTTTTTCTAAAAATGATTCGCCCAAATTTTATAGTATGAAATTATTTTACCCAAAAAATAACCAAAAAATTGTATAGAAACTATATGAAATTATTAGAAATTTGAATATTTTTACAAAAATATTTCCGAACATTTTACATATTGCATATTATGGACTGGTGGGATTCGCCAAGGTTTCTAAACTTTAAGATAAATTTCCATCCTTCAAATTTTTCTTGGTCGAAGGCAGCAATGGACGAACTGATAGAAGTAGATAATTGGTATGCCTCACCGTCTAGCACGATCATACAAATGTATAGTGCGGAGAAGCCTGCGCATGTTCTACCAAAGTTTTCCTTGGACTTTCTCATCATGCAGGAAGTAGCATATTACATCTCGACAGGATTGACAGCTACGCTGCACAAGAAGAAGAAGGAACCTTGGCTTGTCTTTCTGCTGTGCATTGAATTATATGAGATCCGATGTTTCAAGCACATGGATGTCGAAGTAGAGTAGATGAGGAAGTATCCATTTGCCCTTCGAAGTTAAAATCCGTATGACCGATATTGTCTTGTGAAAAATCACTGCACGAGAGTACAATTCAACTCGACCCATGGGGAATTTCATTGGGCAGTGGAGGACCCATGGAGATATTGCTATAGTTTCTCCAGACCCAATGAACAAGTGATCTTCACTGTGCAGTGGTTAGAGAAGCAACGTGAAGCAGCATTGGAAAGCATTAGAAGTAGTAGCAGCACTAGAGGTGAACATACCAAGGGCAAGAGGAAGATTGTCAATTGCATGGAGGAAGAGAAAAGATTCAACTTCTGAGTAGATCTAGTTGTAGAGAAATAAGCTATGGCTATAGAGGTGAAGAGGAGACATCACGATAAGTGAATCGCATAAAGGTAGAGGAAGGAGTAGAGAATGGAGGAAACAGAGATGTTGAATGAGTTAAAGGAGAAACTCCGTAAGGAACAAGATCTGCGCAAACATGAGAGGGAAGCACAACAACAACAGGTACAGCAGGGGGCACAACATGTGCATATGAATAAAACAGTGCTCATACAGGTAGTGGATTCATCAAAACAGTTGGGATCATGTGAGTAGGCTAAACCATTGCATGAGCAGGACTTCACTTAGGAGATAGAGTGAGCGCTTGAATGGATGGATATGGACATGGAGCAACAGGACTTAGAGTAGGACATCGACCTCATGCTTCATCACCAAGAGGTCGATCCACCACCTTCACCGCATCCAAAATATGAGCAAGTCCCAAGTGACCAAGGAGACACTGAGATCCTTGGAGATCAACCGGAAGGAGAGATAGACAACATCTCATTCGACGAATCTCAACATAGAGTTGTGAAATCTCGTAGAGTGTGAACTTCAAAAGATCATACATCTCCTGCACAATTTGAGGAATGAGTGATGCTGCCTAATGTGTGCAGACATCCAGAAGCCTTGGTCAATGCTACCAGAGTGTATGCTGAAGCCACTAGCTCAAGTGTTCACTTTCTGATAGATGAGAATGAGCGAATGGCTAAGGAGCTATAGACGGCCAAGCAAGGAGGAGAGTTGGTTACAACATCAACCCAAGAAGAACTAAAGAAGGAAATACTAGATGAAGTGTTGTCCCTTGGCATATTCATGTGGCCATTGTATTCCAAGTTCAGTACCATACACAAGGAAGTTGTCGATCTCAACATATGGCAGTAGCGATATGTTAGAAGAGAACATATCTTAGCAAACGTGCATGCTGTTGTTGATTACATGAAAAAATGGAAGATGAGATACAAGGGAGCCCCACTTCACTTGCGTAAGATGATGAAGCCCAAAGCGTTTGAGCTTATGGCATGTATCCAGAGTCAGATCTAGAACTATGAGGAGCTCCCATAGCTCATCACTACTATAGATGCTTCACATGCACGTGTATTCAAGAGTATGGATGTTGTGGTGTGCACCGATGTGATTCCATTTATTGGGACTCTCACCCATGTGAAGATAAAGGTACAGGTCTAACTAGAGCTTGACTCATACTTTGACCAATTGATGTGCATTGCCACCAACCCAGACTTTCCTATCAGTGAGACATCATGCACAAGTATGCTGCTGGTCCATCTGCATTGAAGACAATGATGTGCATGCTTTCAAACGAGTTGGATAGAGGAGCCTAAGCAGTGTGCCCAGATGTTATGGAGGCAAGAGTCAAGTTCCAAAAATATGTCACCTTAAAGCACATGGACACCATCGCAGACTATCGATCTTGGGATCAGTATGCTACTATCAACAACCATGAAGATGTTGAAGAGTTTGCCTTCCAAGATTTGTCTAATTCATAGTAATGTATAACATCACTTGCTTAAGAAATTTTGTCTCACACAAGTACATGTGCATTGTATTGTAACGTCTTTTCAAGTGTAAGTTTAAGTATAAATAGTTGGATGTAACAGTCATAGAGTATATGAAGAGTCATGAGGGTAGATGAACAATCACAAAGGCGAATTTCAAGGGTCACCCCACGCTTTGCTATAAATAGTCCCTCTTAATTCATTGTAGAGGCTTTTGGTCAACCAAGCTTCTGATAGGACTATCTTAGGGAAAGCTTGCATAGTATTGTAACGAACCTTGGCTTATCCACTCCACAGAGCTAGTACATATATTTGGAGGAGCAGGCGGTTGTGCCTGTAACGTTCTGCTATCGAAACTAGTGGTTTGACATGGATGTATTGTATGATTGGAACTTACACTTATTAATATGACAAGAGCCAACACATTTCATGCATATGTTGTATTGTATTCTATGCTATCTGGTTGACTCTAAATGATATATGTATATGTTTTCTTATGCATGCATGTATAGATTTTTGTGTATGTATGTATGAATCCTTTTGACATGTGTTTTTGGTTTAACTATCACTTTGGATTGCTAGATAACATGCCTTCTTGTTGTGGCCACCAAAAACGCCCCCTCTTTATATATTGTTATAACTAATACTAAATAAGTGGGGACCCTTAGTCAAAAATTAAAAAAAAATCAATTAGTGCTTATACTTCCTTTTGGATAGAAGCTTGCCATCATGGACTTAGGAAAATACCTTTGAAAAATCTAAAAAGCTTAAGTTTCATGATAAAGGAAGTAAAGTCACTCCTTAAGAAATATCACATCGCGCAAAAAATGATAGGATGCCTTCTTATGAGCTAAAAAATGTGGGATTGCAATGCGAAACTCCATCGCATCCCATACATCAATGAGCACCCATGTTGGAAAACCTCAAAATCACCGATATGCGTTATCGCATATCACATATCGCAAAAACACATAAAATACACATAACGATTAAACGATCTTGCGATATTGCGATCGTGCGATATTGCAATCTCGCGATGCAGTGATAATGCGATGCAACAATAATGAGATGTAGCGATAATGAGATCTAGCGAAAATTGCGATAATACGATGCTGCGATCTGCGATACTGCAATGCAAATCCCAAAATCATTCCATCGCAGATTTTCTTGGTCCAATATTCAGGAAAAAGCTTTTTCCATAAACCAAGAACTGATCACGCACTTTAATGTTAATTAGTGAGTTATATGCCAGTTGTTAATAAAATATGGTTTTGTGTTTATCAAGGAGCTAGTTCATGTAAGGTGGCATGATTTTGCATATCTTTGGCATTTAAAGCTTTCTTGTCATTATTTTTATCATACTTTCACCTCATTTGTAAACTGCAGGAACGAAGAACAAAAGGTTATACAAGACAGAATGCAGGATACTATGAGGAAGAATGGCAGGAGTCCAATTTCCATCTGGGAAGGCGACCTAATCTTCTTAGGGAAGAGAATCCTAAGGTAATGGGATTTGCAGCTACTGTAGGCCCATCATGATCGGCTGAAACAACAGTTACAAAGTTATCTTATTCATTCCTGCATTGGAAAGAAGCAAGCCCCCAAATTCTCACATACACGGACAATGTTGATGATAGGGATGAACATTTTAAGACTCAGGTCAAGTGCTTACAGAATCATTATCTTCACATAGTTTGAGCTTTATATCTCCCAAAAGGTGCTAAAGGTGAAAAACGCATCAAGGAAGCCTGAATCAAGAAATAGAGGCAGTTTCCGATGCGCGATTAGCGCCTAGCGCTAATCGCGCATCGCTAAGAAAATTGCTCAAAAAGGAAATCTTCCAATTGCTTAGTTATCTGCAAACCCCAAAAAATTGCAAGAGGCCATGCTAGAAACAGAAAGCTAAAGAAAAGGCAGAAGCAATTTCAGGTTTAATCAAGTTAAATTGGGCATACATGATAAAGTCACATAGCCAACGGATGATTCCCAAATACATCATCGATTCTGCCGAAACGATGGTGCCAGATCTTGGTAATTCTATTTCTCGGCACAATTATAAGCTGAAGTCAGTCAACCGACTCTTCTCAGGCAATGTTGAATGCTTGGGATATTAAGGAGCAAATATAGAAATAGTTAGATGTTATATTTAATTTTAGAAATAGTTTTATTTTATTTTTGCTTAGAAAAAGGATGGTCATTTCAATTGCATCCTGAAATTTTGTAATAAGTTATTTTTAGTTTTAGTTAGTAGTATTTAAACCCTTCTCATGCATTTAGAGAAGGGTCCAGAAATTTGTCAAAAACTTGTCCTCAAAACATGCACTTTTGCACCCTCTGAGGACGTTTTGATGAATTAATGGAACAAGATTTGTTAATGTTTGAATTTAATGTCTGCTATTGATATTGCACTTCTGTACTCTTAGTGGATGTTAGATCAAGGAGAGATAAATCATTTTCGCTTGAAGCTCATGAGTAGGACTAATTATAAATGGTACTTTTATCTCTTAACCATTTCTGCTTATGTGTTAAAGTGATATTCAGTTTTAGTTGTTTATATATTAATGCGTGAATGCCTGAGTTATCATTTGGCACTTTTGTACAGTGATAGCTATTTATTTATGCTTAATGTATGAATAACTCATTATGCGATATGTTTTTCAGAACTGTTTCGTCTAACTTTTTATACGAAGTGGTTCATCTTTATTGAATTCTTTTCTCATAATAGTTGAATGATATTTATTACCAGTTGTTATTTGAAATCCTTTTAGATCACATAATAGAATAATTACATCCCGGGTTAGTATAGACTTAGATGTTTTCTGCTTATTAGAATACAATAGCATAGCACTAGATTAAAGTTAGAATTAAAACATCTTGATTAGGAATCATTAGATCATAAACATCAAATTCTACACACACACACTCATAAATTGGGAAACTGGTCCCATATCCCTAGTCGGACCCACTATACCAAACGGATAAGGAGCTGCCAACCAAGGTCCGGACTGGGTGGGGATCCCCCTTGTTGTAGACCCCATTTTCGGGGCTTCAACATATTTGGCACTAGAAGGAGGGCCTAAACTATGAATGGCAAGTAAATCTAAATCTAAATACCATTCTGAGAGTAAATCGCCCTCACCATCTCCCCCGGCTTCTACATTACACTTAAACCCAGAGTTCGAAGTCGTTGGAGCATCAACCGCTGCTATAAACCCTGACATTTTAGAACAATCTACTATCGAACCTCTTGAAGTCGAGTCTCTGATTCACAAACTTCAGTGATTTTCTGTTTCTCCTCAAAGATCTGATAAATCTCAAGGTAGTGTGACCTCGCAATATAACCCTGCTCATCCCCTGACTAGATTAAAGAGTGAAAAGTTTGGCGTTCAACCAACCGAATTACCTCTACCCAAAAGAAAAAGAACAAGGAATCACCTAAAGAGTCCGATAGTGAGACTCTTTCATCATCATCATCCATCTCAACATCTCCACCGCGAAGTCAACCATCCACTCCTCCACTTCAGATCATCATTCATCCACCCATTGGAACCCTCACAACTCCTCCTAAATCATTTGCAATCATAATACCCTCATCTTCCCAACCGCAGGGATCATCTTCTACACTTTCCTCTGTTAGTAGATCAACAATGGCCCAAACTCCATGGAACAACCCTAGGACAATCTTAATGCCTGCACCCTTGAGTCAAATACCAACCCATCCTGAGAAATGGCTGCCTAAGTTTAATCCTGAGGCAAGCATGCTAGCAAAAGAGCATATAAACAACTTTATGCTATCCATTAATCTCAATGGGGTGACCAATGAAGATGTTGTTGTTCAACTATTTCCTTATACTCTGCAAGGAACAACCGGATCATGGTATTTCTCATTACCCTCTGGATCTATCACTAGTTGGGACATCTTCCAAGAACAATTCCTGACCAAGTTTGGTGATGACAAGTCTATGGCAATGCTAATCATTGACCTATCCAACCTTATGGCTGAATCAAGGGAAACTGTCAAAGATTTCAATTTACGGTTCAATAAAATCTTTAAAAAAATTCCTACTACTTCTCAGCCTAGCGAAGAAGTGCGAAGTGAATGGTATATCACTACTTTACCATCGAACATAGAAATCTTCATGGATAGGGCTAATAAAACAACTTTAGCCGAAAACATGAAAGAAGCAATAAAAATAGAGAAACGTAAATAGACCTAGAGAAGAAATCAGTGATAGAGGAACGAAAATCCAAGAAAGTCACCTTCAAAGAAGATTCCAAGAAGAAACAAGTGAAGGATCCATTCGATTTGGAAGGATTGCAAAAAGTTCTGAAGACCATGTCCAATGAAATGGTCGAAATCAAAAAGCAAGTAGCAAAAACTTCTTCCAAAAAGCCCTATAGAGCTTTTAAAATAAGTCCTTCAATGGATTCAAAGCCGCCCAATGCTATTTCGAGTGCTGAATCTAAAGAAGAGGAAGAGGAAATTGCCACTGAAGAGCAAATCGATGAAGAAGAAGTTGTAGAATTATAAGGAATGTGGGATTTCATCCTCCCACAAGAAGAAGATCAAGAAGTATTCCCAGTTAGCACACGAAGTAGAAATCAGCTTGATCGTCCCCAAACTATCCCCAAGTCAAAGAGTGCAAGGTCTACAACAAAGGATAAAGTTGCAACAAAGAAAACGACATCTAAAGCGACTCAAACCAGCCCAGTCCAAACAAATTCATCAAATCCATCTAAAATGTTGATCGTTTCAGATGAAATGGAGTACAATATTATAGAGGACATGAAAAAGACCGAGGCCAATATCACTCTTTATGAATTGAGCAAGTTAAAACACCAAGAAAAGATAATTTTGAAAGAATTACATGATGTGCCAGTTGCAGCTTTGCCGGTCCCTGTACTTTCTCAAGCTTCCCATAACATGGGAAGACCTCCAACTAATGCGACCAACAAGATTGATCCAACTGACATCGCTTTAATTGGAGGAAGATCGAGATCTCATACTCCCCCGTTTCTCCTTACTTATGAAATTTTCAATAAGAATGTACATAATTGCTTAGTGGATTCTGGAGCTTCATCCAATATTTTACCAAAATCCATATGTACTAAGTTAAATGTTCAACCACAGAAATTTGCTGTGCGCATAGTTCAGCTAGATCGGTCGCAATTCAAAGTGATTGACGAACTAAATCAAGTAACCATAAGGCTGTCATCCAACCCAAAGGTATGTCAAGTTATTGACATTTTAGTTGTTGATATTCCATAATTTTCTGGATTAATTCTTAGCAGGGATTGGTCAGAAAAAATTCATGGATACTTCGCAACTGACTGGTCGCACATGTGGCTGCCCTACAACGGTAAACCAAATCAAATAAAAGTTGAACGAGAACTACATCAGAAATACATAGTAACGGTATTAGAGGGGGAAAATGAACCAGTAGCATATAACAATAGCATTATTGGCAATTACTCAGTGGATTCTTTCGTTGGTAATTTTAATGCTCATATGTCACCTTACTCAGAACATTTTGTTTTATCCCAAGTTGAAAATTTTTCTCAAATAGATAGTTTGAAATGTATCAATATTTTAGATAGTCCTATAAATAAATCTTTGTTTTGGAAATTATTTTTTGATGGTTCTAAATCTAACAAAGGAGCGGGAGCAGGATGCATGCTAATTAGTCCAGAAGGAGATAAAATTATGTTAACATGTAGACTCGAATTTGATTGCACTAACAATACAGTAGAATATGAGGCTTTAGGCCAAGGATTGTACAAAGCAATCGGGTTAGACGTCAAGTGCCTGCAAGTGTTTAGAGACTCTAAAATTATAGTCAGACAGGTACGTAATACTATACACTGCTTATCAAGTCATTTAAAACATTATAAATCTTTGGTTCAAGATCTGATTGAGCATTTTATAGCATTTAATATTTCATCAATTTCCAGACTCCAAAATGCAAGTGCAGAGCTTTTATTCAACGTAGCTTCTAAGCTCATTTCTTTAGGAGATTTTAGTCCACATAGATTCTCAATAGAATTAATATTTAGACCTTCTATTGTTGATAACATCACAAATTGGAGAATATTCAATGACGATCCTGATACCGTGAATTTCCTCACATCTGAAGGATCCTACTCTAATCAAATAATTGACGAAGACCAACATGATCGACAATTGCAACAAGATAGCACTAACAATGCTATACCTAAGTCGATGGTGAAGTTAGAAGACCTGTACGATTTGAAAGATCAGTTTAAAAGGTCTACCAATTCAAAACTCCAAAGTTCAGCCTTGAATTACAAATTAGTAAACCTAGGAACCGATGCCAAACCACAAAACATTAATCTAGACCTCGGCCTAGCCCCTGAAGAAAAATCAACGTATATTCGTCTTTTGAGACAATATAAAAACGTTTTTGCTTGGAACTATGATGAACTCAAAACATACGACACTTCCATCATCAAGCATACTATTCCAATGATCGATAATGAAAAACCTGTCCAACAAAAATTGAGAAAGATCCATCCCAATTTAGAAAATTAGATAAAGACTGAACTCAATAAGTTATTGAAAGCTAGAATAATCTTTCCCGTCAGACATTCTAAATGGGTTTCCAATATGGTACATGTTAGAAAGAAAAACAGAGATATTAGAATTTTCATTGACTTTTGAAACCTTGACAAGGCCTGCCAAAAAGATAATTTTCCTTTACCACCTATGGAACAAATATTGCAGGCAGTGGTGGGCTTAGAATTAATGTCTTTCTTGGATGGATTTTCAGGATACAATCATGTATTGGTACATCCTGATGATCAATTAGAAACCACATTCAGAACTAAATGAAGCACATACACATATCGAAAGATGCCATTCGGTTTGATTAATGCTAGTGCCACATTTCAGAGAGCCATGGACATTGCATTCAAAGGTTTAGTCAATAAATCTGTAGTAATTTATTTGGATGATATAACCGTGTATTCCAAGAAACGAATTAACCATCTTAGATATTTAAAACAAATCTTCCAACGGTGTTTAAGGTATGGAATTTCACTTAACCCGAAAAAATCTTTTTTTGCATTAAGTGAAGGGAAACTTCTAGGATTCATAGTGTCAAAATCTGGAATTCACATTGATTCCAACAGAATCAAAGAGATTTATGAAATATCCATACCTCAAAACAAAAAAGCCATGTAATCTTTCCTTGGTCAGATCAACTTTGTAAAGGGATTTGTTCCAGATTTTTCAAGAATCGTGTCTCCTTTACAAGCCATGATTAAAAAGAACTCAAATTTTAAATGCGGGCAAGATGAACACGAAGCATTCAACCTGATCAAATAAGCTATTATTAATGCTCCATCTTTAGCAACTCCAAACTTTTCAGAGCATTTTCTTTTATATACATTTTCCTTAGATAGGTCATATGATGTGATACTCACTCAAGCGAATTAAGAAAAGGTGGAAGCCCCAATTGCTTTTTTCAGTTCAAATTTATAGGGTGTTGAGTTAAATTATTTAGATGTGGAGAAACAGGCTTATTTTGTTTTCAAAGCAATCAAATATTTTAGACCTTTTCTACTCAAAACCCATACTAAAATTATGGTACCGTTTCCAGCGGTAAGGAATCTTCTAGTACAGAAGGATGTGGGTGAGAAAAGGGCTAATTGGGTTACTGCCTTACAAGAATATGACATAGAAATCAAACTAGCAAACATTGTAAAAGGTCAAGGCTTTTGCAAAATGCTGGCTGGAGCGTCACGAATTTCTGAAAATCCATTTGCAGAGGTACAATGTGCGAGGAAAGCCTAAACAATGTTGAGTCATTATACACCGATATCATTTATTATCTTAAGAATGGATATGCTCCTTCACACCTCAACCATACTAGAAAAATAGCTCTAAGGTTGAAGGCCAAACAATATCACCTCATAAATGATACTCTTTTTAGAATAAATTATGATTCTATTCTCCTTATATGTCTTGAGGAATCTAAAGCTGAAAAAATTTTGCAGGAACTCCACGATGGGCCAGCAAGCGAACATTATGCTAGAGATGCCACTGCACATAAAATCTTGCGCGCAAGCTATTACTAACCCACATTATTCAAAGACTCACATAGTTACATAAGGAAATATTAAGTCTGCCAAACTACTGCTTGGAGACAAAAGAATCCATCCTTGCCGCTACAACTAGTTAACATTGAGCAACCTTTTAGTCAGTGGGGATTGGACATTATAGGTGAGATCGTTCCTCACTCTTCTAAGCAGCATAGATATATCCTTACAGCAATAGATTATTTTACTAAGTGGGTAGAAGCAGTTCCACTGAAGACGGATAATGCTGAAAATATCATTGATTTCATAGATCAATTTATAATCACCAGGTTTGGATTGCCTTCCGCTTTAATGTTTGATAATGCATCATACTTTCCTGGAAATGCAATGACTGAATTTTCACTTAAAAGAGGATTAAAACTTAAATATTTGGCCAATTATTACTCACAGGGCAATGGGTTAGCTGAGTCTACAAATAAAAACCTAATCGGGATTATCAAAAGAACAGTTGAACAAAATCATAAAAATTGGCATAAGTCTTTAATATGCTTTGTGGGCAGACCGAATAATGCAAAAAGCTTCCATTGGCACTTCTCCCTTTAATTTAGTTTACGGAAAAGAAGTGGTTCTTTCGACTCATTTAGCAATTCCCTCTTCGTCTCTAGTACCAACTTCTTCCCTATAGCTAAGACAAATGGAAATAATAAAATTAGAAGAACACCGAGAACAGGCTAAGAAAACCCATGCTCATCATCAAGCACTAGTAAAATCCTCTTTTGATTCAAACATAATGACTAGAAAAAATTTTCAGATTGGAGATTTAGTTTTAAAATGGGACAAGGCTCATGAAGAGAAAGGGAAACATACAAAATTTCAAAGAATGTGGCTTGGTCCTTTTCAAATTGTAGAAGTCATAGGTCCATCAACGTTTATGTTACAGGATTTAGCAGGTAAAAGAAACTCTTTGCTTGTTAACGCACAAATTCTCAAGAAATATTTTCCCTAGAAGATTATTCTTCTATTTTGTAAAGTAATTGTTTTTATTTTCATAATAAAACCAGTTTTGAATTGTTACATTAGGCATCTACGAATAAGATACCAATTCTCTTTCAGATTTTGATTTTTCTCTTGTATAAATAGCAAATCTTTTGGAAAATTGATCTTTATTATTAAAATATATAGTCAAAGACTCTAACCTAGATATGATACTAGTTTCAACTTCATAAAGTTTGATGAAAACAACCTTTGGTGAGGAAATTGTTTTATATCAGTGCAATGAAAGGAATCAATAACAAAATAAAGATTCTCTGTAGAACAACTATTTCCAAAAACTCTGCTATTGTCGTCCAGAGCTATCTTAAGGAAACAATTACTTCCTCCCTGCTAAGAAAATCACAACTTCTAGAGGAACAATCCAAGGATACACTTCATCTTGAAGAATGAGAGGTCTCATCACGAGCTGGCTTATCATAATCACAGATATTATAACTTGCTAACTTTGCCAAATACTGCATACCACAACAGGGCAATGACTCAAGATTGTTGCAATCAAAAGGCAAGGGGTCTCATCACGAGCCAGCTTGTTCAACAAAGTTATAAATCAAGTGAATGACTGTGTCATAAATTGGCTATCAAACCAAGACATTGTTCTTTAAGAGTAAAAGAAAATCAAAGCAATAAGTGTGGATATGGATTCTTCTTTGAAAGTTGTAGGTTGCTTTAAGTTTGATACAGGATCATTGTTGGGTAATAGGTAACCCTGTCGAGGCTATAAATGCCTCCTGGCAGCAGAGGCTCTACCTACGACAAATGAACATATTTAAAACTGGTTTACAGAGAAGACTTTGTTTTACCTTTACAGACCAAGTAATGGCTGATGTAAATACAAGGACTAGCTGGAGGAAGAAAATAATCAAAGTCAAAAACGGTTGAAACAGAATGTCATTGATAGGTTAGAACATAATGTACTTTATCTTTCCACAATAAAGTTCAACTTTCTAAAAAAATTTATGTTTTGGAATTTTAGAAAATTGAATAGAGAAACAGAGATAATTGGTTTTTCCAAGTGAACTGCCAATTGTTGTGGCCACCAACAACCCCCCCTCTTTATATAGTGTTATAACTAATACTAAATAAGTGGGGACCCTTAGTCAAAAATAAAAAAAAAATCAATTAGTGCTTATACTTCCTTTTGGATAAAATCTTACCATCACGAACTTAGGAAAATACCTTTGAAAAATCTAAAAAGCTTAAGTTTCATGATAAAGGAAGTAAAGTCACTCCTTAACAAATATCACATCGCACAAAAAATGATAGGATGCCTTATTATGAGCTAAAAAATGTGATATTGTGACGCGAAACTCCATTGCATCACATGCATCAATGAGCACTCACGTTGGAAAACCTCAAAATCGCCAATATGCGATATCGCATATTGCATATCGCAAAAACACATAAAATACACATAACGATTAAACGATCTTGCGATATTGCGATCGTGTGATCCTGCGATAGTGCGATATTGCGATCTTGTGATGCAACGATAATGTGATGCAACGATAATGCGATGCAGCGAAAATTGTGATAATATGATGTTGCGATCTACGATACCGCGATGAAAATTGCAGAATCATTCCATCGTAGATTTTCCTGGCTCAATATTCAAGAATTTTTTTTTTCCATGAACCATGAACTAGTCACGCATTTTAATGTTAATTAATGAGTTATATGCCAGTTGTTAATAAAATATGGTTTTGTGTTTATCAAGGAGCCAGTTCACATAAGGTGGCGTGCTTTTGCATATCTTTGGCATCTAAAGCTTTCCTGTCATTATTTTTATCATTACTTTCACCTCATTTGTAAACTGGAGGAACGAAGAACAAAAGGTTATACAAGACAGAATGCAGGATACTATGAGGAAGAAAGGCAGGAGTCCAATTTCCATCTAGGAAGGTGCACCTAATCTGCTTGGGGAAGAGAATCCTAAGGTAATGGGATTTGCGGCTACTATAGGCCCATCAAGATCGGCTGAAACAACAGTTACAGAGTTAGCTTATTCATTCCTGCATTGGAAAGCAGCAAGGTCCCAAATTCTCACATACACAGATAGTGTTGATGACAGAGATGGACGTTTTAAGACTCAGGTCAAGTGCTTAGGGAATCATTATCTTCACAAAGTTTGAGCTTTATATCTCCCAAAAGGCGCTAAAGGCGAAAAACGTGTCAGGGAAGCCCGAATCAAGAAACAGAGGCAGTTTTCGGTGCTGTGCATCGCAGAGAAAATTGCTCAAAAAGGAAATCTTCCAATTACTCAGTTAATTGCAAACCCCAAAAAATTGCAAGAGGCCATGCTAGAAACAGAAAGCTGAAGAAAAGGCAGAAGTAATTTCAGGGTTAATCAAGTTAAATTGGGCATACATGGTAAAGTCACATAGCCAATGGATGATTCCCAAATACGTCATCGATTCTGCTGAATAGATGACGCCAAATCTTGCTAATTCTGTTTCTCGGCACAATTATAAGCTGAATTCGGTCGACCGGCTCTTCTCAGGCAATGCTGAATGCTTGCGATATTAAGGAGAAAATACAGAAATAGTTAGATGTTATATTTAATTTTAGAAATAGTTTTATTTTATTTTTGCTTAGAAAAAGGACGGTCATTTAAACCACATCTTGAAGTTTTGTAATAAGTTATTTTTAGTTATAGTTAGTAGTATTTAAACCCTTCTCATGCATTTAGAGAAGGGTCTAGAAATTTGTCAAAAACTTGTCCTCAGAACATGCACTTTTGCACCCTCCGAGGAGGTTTTGATGAATGAATGGAACATGATTTGTTAATGTTTAAATTTAATATCTGCTACTGATGTTGCACTTCTGTACTCTTAGTGGATGTTAGAGCAAGGAGAGATAAATCATTGTCGCTTGAAGCTCATGAGTAGGACTAGTTATAAATGGTACTTTTATCTCTTAACCATTTCTACTTATGTGTTAAAGTGATATTCAGTTTTAGTTGTTTATATATTAATGCGTGAATTCCTGAGTTATCATTTGGCACTTTCGTACGGTGATAGATATTTATTTATGCTTAATGTATGAATAGCTCATTATGCGATATGTTTTTCACAACTATTTCGTCTAACTTTTTATACGAAGTGGTTCATCTTTATTGAATTCTTTTCTCATAATAGCTGAATGATGTTTATTACCAGTTGTTATTTGAAATTCTTTTAGATCGCATAATAGAAGAATTACACCCTGGGTTAGTATAGACATAGATATTTTTTGCTTATTAGAATACAATAGCATAGCACTAGATTAAAGTTAGAATTAGAACATCTTAATTAGGAATCAGTAGATCAGAGACATCAAATTCTACACACACACACTCAGAAATTGGGAAACTGGTCCCATATCCCCAGTCGAGCCTGCTATACCAAACGGATAAGGAGCTACCAACCAAGGTCCGGACCGGGCGGGTATCCCCCTTGTTGTAGACCCAATTTTCAGGGCTTCAACACTTCCATGTTGTGATGCATCTCTGCTCGTGTGTTCCCTTCTTAACTCCATGCTATCAGAGGTTTCCAAGGGGTGTACTTATCTCAACCCCCATGTGTTAGAACCTCTCATACAGCTTCCTTGGCTCACTGCATATGTCACACCCTTTCTACCAACAGAGTTATTTTACTTGCCTCTGTATGAAATCACGGTCAAGGCATTACTGTATGACCCACCGTTGTGACTCCTACACCAAATGGTCTAAGTTCTAATTGGGAATTCTTACCCGGGAGATGCCCTCACATGTTGGCGGTTCGAGCACCATCCACATGGAGCTAACTCATGTTTTGATTACATTACAATGCCATAGCCATAGGTATTGGTTCCATCTCACAAGAAACATGGATAATGAAAAATGAAACCCCATAGCTAAGGGGAGTGCAATCCTTTAAATTAACCTACTATGTCTTCCAGGGTAATGTTAAAATATAAGACACCCTAGTCCAAGAAGTTATGTGGCTAATGATTACAGGTTGTTTGGTTTCAAATGCATATACAAATTCCATATTATGAAGGTTCAAATATTGGATGAGGGGAGAGGTTGGAGTAGAGAAACTTGTATTCTGAGGTTTACCCATCACTATGAAGCTCAATTATTTGATATTTGAAGGAGAGAGGATGTATGTAGTCTAGGAGCCTTGGGATATTTGGTGCTAAGGGATACAATGACAAAAATCTTCAACTTACTACATTGGAACATCAGGAAAGTTCACATGGTTTCAAAAGCGTAACATTTTCGAGAACTTTATGAAAATAATATATGTAGTTGAATATTTAGATACAATGGTTGTGCGACATGTTCCAGGTAAAAGAACAAGTCATGGTAGATAGCCATTTGGTGTGTATGGTGTCGTAGCATCTTCGTAAAGACTTAGTAAGGTTCATGTTATTAGACAATATAGAGATGGTTGATCTAGAGAAAACTGTATGGGACTTTACTCATCCCGATTAGTGGATTAGATTAGAAGGTATCTTGGTCTCAGATTGAGAAGAAAATTTCAGACAAAGAATTTGGTATGGGTGTAGTGCACAAAGAAACCAAGAATTGATCATTCTAAGCCAATAAGGGTAGTCACTTAGAAGTACATTGAAGGTCTCAAGACTATATCTCTATTTAATATGGATTAGACACTACATTCATGCAAAACTCTACTGATTGTTGTCTATATTCGAGAACATTTTATTTCAATAGGTAATAACTTGATCTAAGAACTTCATTATCCATTGCATATATATACAAACTATTTATTTTGAAGCATCAGTGGTTGCATGTTGTTTTATTGTGGGTCTTTTAAATTTGAACGGTTCTTGCATCCATTAAGGCCCAAATTGGGATAATGTGTCTTAGGGTTGTGTGTTGTTTGGTGTTGTAGATTTCAAGGGAAATGAATGGGAGGCATCACCACAAACAAACCCTAGAATTGGTGCAAACTATGGAATGAAACAAAATAATTTTCTATCACCAGAGCAGGTCGCTAAGATACTTGGAAAGACCATTTTTAATAGAATCAAGATCTACAACTCATACTAATCTCAGAGGATCCAAGAATACAACTGGCATTGAAAATAACTCAAAATTTAAATTCATTAGTTGGAAGTGAAACCAAGACCACAATGTAGTTCTCATCAACTTGATTCCAATGATGTGAACGACACTCAAAGATGAGTTCGTATGCTCAAGTTATAGGTGGACAAAGTTCTAGTCAAACCTGACCAAGTGGTAGCCTTAACGAGGAAACAAATTGAAAGAATCCCGATACACGAAATCTGGTACTCAGAATCGGTGAATTTCTCACTTGCTTAATTTTCCTAATAACCCTTATTTTCTGGCGGATAAACGTTAGCCATTGGTTTTATGAAAAATAAAATAATATATATATGTGTGTGTGTGTGTGTGTGTGTGGGTGGAGGGGGGGCGGGGGGGGGAAGTAGGTTGCCGCTCCCACCACACCCCAACGGTCTGTTACATATTTTATTAAAAATGGGGTAGGCAGGCCACCCTCGGCAGACCTACCTAACCCCTGAAACTAATACACATATATTGAAGATAACGTATAATGGGTTGGGGCCACATACAACGGAGTCCGCACCCACACCTTCATTGAATACCAACCAAATTGATGTTTAAATATATAATGTAATTGTGTATAAAATTGGAGTGGGTAGGTTTTGAACCCATCTCAGCCCCACATTATCGATTGAAACTTGCTAACGGGCCAAACGACTGACATTAAAATTAACGCCACCACAATATTACTTAAACCTTGTCATTTTCCATTCGACCACTCTGGTGAAGGGTGCGGACCCGTAGAGGGCCATAGGCTCCATTGTCAGAATTGGGCAAGTGTATAGTTAGTTTTGCATGTTTTTGTGCCAGGAATCGATCCATGTGGCATGTTTCTCTAAATGAGCTCTCCATTTTTAGGCCATCATCCATATTGGAGGTATAAGGGTAATTTCTATAATTTTCATGTAACTTATTTCTTTGATTCCACTTAATGAAAGAAGCCCTCCCCACTTTTGAGCAAGGCTCAAAGACATAGCCCACATTGGGTGATCTCTGTAATCATTTCCTTGTGTCTTGATCTCATATTGCTTATGATTTTCACTTATTTTCATGTGGTTTAAGTAACTTGGTTATTATGATCTTTTATATGCAATTTTGAATGCATCCTTGAAGTTAAAAATATATGGATCAAGTTTGGTATCAGAGCAGATCATATTGATATGAGTTTCCTAAGAGAATGCTAACCAGGAACAAGCTCCAAAGAGGTGAATTAAAACTTAAGTCTTTTGATCTTGAAGTGGGTCATGTACCACAAAGATGGAATATAATAGATGAGAAAGATCGAATGGAGGAAGAGTGAAATTATCGCAAGGCTTTCTTCATCATGTCAGAGAAAGTTGACACGCTAATTGTAGAGTATGAGAAGATAATCAAGCCTAAGAAGAAAGAGACAGATGACTTGCATCATTAAATCATGGAGGTATAGGTGAAGAACCTCCTCCCTCTCCATATTCTAGTGATATTTCTTCGTATTCTTCTTCTTATAATCACTCTAGCATGCATAATACAAATACATCTATGAAGTCGTTTTTTAAGCTAGATGTAAACTTTGATTTTCCCACATAATGGAGAATGTAATACAGAGAAACTAAACAATTGGATTAGATAAGTTAGGTTTATTTCCACCTTCAACAGATTGAGGAAGATGAGGAAAATATTCAATTAACATCTATTCGACTGAGTGAGAATGCTCTCGTCTGGTGTGAGAGAAAGTTGGAGAAGGGCACCAAAAAATTGGTTAATCTCCTCTCTTCTTCATCCAATTTTGTTTCTACATTAAAAGATTAGTTTTATCCTTTGGGTTATGACAAAAATATTTAATTGAATGGAAATATTTCAGGCATATAAAGGGTCAAAATGTACAAAGCTTCAGAGAATACTTTAGAAAAAAAAATTTGAATTCGTGCTTTACATAGTTACACCAGAAATTCTTTGTTATTACTTGAGCCTACTTCTATTGGTGTGGCCAATTTGAAGGTCATTCACCTTGAAATCAGGGGCAAGCATGATAAATAAGAGCAACGAAAGAAATCATCTTTCAACCTCATAATGGCATGTTCAAAGGAAAAGGCAAGGGAAAGGACAAGAAGGAAGCTACAACCAAGAAGGAGGAAGTAGTGAGGCCATCTTTCACACGTTGCAAGAAGGAAGGCCATGACGATAAACATGATTGGAAATCACATCCAGAGTTGAAACCAAAGGAATTTGGTGGAAAAAGAAAAATACAGTGGAAATAATGCAGTAGGACCTTGGATATGATTTCGGTGATGAGACATTGATCACAACAATTGGCACATAGGGTACTCATTATCTTCATTCTAATAAAACTATGAACCACATGCAAGTAAAACTTCTTCAAATGAGTGTATTGTTAATTAACGAAAGGGAATTCAGTTGTTCCATATTAGAGTCAGAATGAAACATACTAAAGTGGAAACCTTGTTTGGTTTGGCCTCACAAGTAAATTTTATTTCTAAATACTTGGTTAGCAAGTTAGGATCAGAGACAAAGTGTCATCTAAAACCATACCTGCTTCGTTGGATGTGTGATAAAGAAAAACTACATGTAACCAAGTAGTGTAGAGCTATATTTGTGATTGCATACAAACTAGTTCATGAGGTTGATCTCGATGCTGTACCCTTGGATATTTGTGGTATTGTATTGGGCATTCTGTATTTGTATGACAAGAAGGCCCACAGAGGCAAAAGAGAGACACCCCTACCATTAATGTCATTGGACAGTTGTGTGACTTAATGTTGGGGTAAGTAATTTTTCGAAACAATTTGGCCCCTGGAAGCCTTGTAGTAGATGTGCACATTAATGGCACCATTATCCCACACACTTTGATTGATCTTGGGGCTACCATTAATTTGATCGCCAAGGACACCAAGCTCAAGCTCAACCTCCAGGGTTCATTGGGAAAGACCAGAACAATCTTGAAACTTGCATATCATTCCATAGTGACTGCTAAGGGGATTGTGAAGCATGTGATGGTATCCATTGACCCTTAGGAGTACCTTGCAAGCTTTCTAGTTCTCCAGCCTAACACCAAGCTTACTAGTTACCCTCCCATCCTTGGGAGGCACTAGTTAGCCACTGTCGATGCCTACATCAACTACAGGGCTGGAAATATGACTATAGGAAATTGGCATATGTCTAAGTAGTTAGTTCTATAGCATCCTACTCAGCCATCTCCAGAACATGACATACGTTTATGGCTGGAAGAGGAGGAAGAAGATGAAGTTTATTTAGCCCAACTCCATACCTTAAAAACAGGGATGGGGGGAGGACAACTAGATGAAGATGATTTGATTAAACATATACTCCAAATTCCAACTCCCAACACATTGTCCTTAGAGGAAGTAGTAAAGGAAACCCGCAACAACCATCATATTGACCTATTCTTAGCTAATTCAAAGCATACTCATGTCAAAAACATATAATTCAGCCCTGAGAAAACATTGGAAGTCAACCCATCTCTCTTTGTACACTAAGAAGAAAAGTTGTGAAACATGTTAAAGGAACATCTCGATGCCTTTACTTGGAGTTACAAGGAAATGAAGAGAGTGCACCCCTTGGTGTGTACTCACCATATTTATATAAAAGAAGGTTGCAAATGAGTCTGAAAACCCTAAAGGAGAATGAACCCATATCTCAAGGATATAGTCAACGAAGAACTGCAAAAGTGGATAGATGGAGGATTCATTTACCCTATCTCAGATAGTGACAGGGTCTCTCCTTTGGTGTAGGCTATAAAGAAACATGGGAAGTGGAGGATTTGTGTTGATTACAGATAGTTAAGTAAAGCAACAAAGAAGGACCATTTCCCTCTACCTTCCATTGACAAAGTTCTAGATGGCTTAGAAGGGAAACGTTTTTTGTCTTTTCCAGATGGGTTCAACGAGTACAATAAAATCCATATCAGCCTGAAAGACTAGGATGAAACCACCTTCACTTGTCTCTAGGTTACTTTCACCTATAGGGTCCTTCCTTTTGGCCTATGCAATGTCCCTGACACTTTCCAGAGAGCAGTCTTGAGTATATTTGTCGAGCTAATTCATGATGCAATAAAGATTTATATGGATGATTTTACACCCTATTGGTGTGATTTCTAGGAGGCTCTATCCAAATTAGGTATGGTGCTGAACAAATGCATTGAAATGAATCTATCCATTAGTCCCGAAAAATGTGAGTTCTTGATGACTCCAGGGACTGTTCTAGGTAACTAAATATCCAAATGAGAATTGTAGGTGGACCCAAACAAAGTAGCCATCATCTAGAGGGTCCCACCTCCATAAAAATAGAGAGATGTCATAAGTTTCCTAGGTTTAGCTGGATACTATCAGAGGTTTATAAAATACTTCAGCAAGTTAGCTTCTCCTTTATTTGGGTTGTTGGCCAAAGACTCTGAATTTGTATGGTCAAAAAGCTATCAAGTGCGCTTGGACACCCTAAAGGACAAGTTGAAAACTACACCTATTCTTTGAGGCTTGAATTGGGCCCTTCCTTTTCATATACATGATGATGCCTCACATAAAGCTATAGGAGCATCCCTAGGCTAGATAGATGACAAGTTACCTTATCCCATTTAGTTCACCGGTAAGAATTTGTCAAAGGCCGAACTAAACTACACAATGACCGAAAAGGAGATCCTAGTTGTTGTGAATTCATTAAACAAATTTAGACATTACATTACAGGTTACCAAAAATCTATGCATACTGACCATGTTGCAATTAGATTCTTGATGAATAAAGCTGATGTGAATGCCCAGATCATTAGATGGATTCATTGGTTACACCAATTTTATCTAACAATCGTCTATAAGCCTAGCAAGGAAAATGTTGTTACATATTTTTTATCGAGGTTATTTTTTCTTGTGGGGGAGGAAGGAGTGGTTGATGATTAGTTACTGGATAAACACTTATTCACCATTTTAGTTCTGTCTCCGTGCTTTGTTGACATAGAAAACTATTTGGTGTCTGCATAGTTATCATTGAATTTGTCCCCCAAAGAGAAAAATAAGATTGTGAGGAAGAGCGTCTAATTCACTTGGATTGGGGGAAACCTCTTCAAACTCGGCCTAGATCAAATTTTGAGAAGATGTGTAAGGGAGGACGAATTCTTTGACATCCTTTTGACCTACCATGAAGGGCCTTGTGGAGGTCACTTCAAATCCAAGAGGACAACATTCAAGGTGTTACAAGTTGGTTATTATTGGCCCACTCTCTATCAATATTTCAAAAGGTATACTATTTAGTTTTATTGGTGCCAAAGGATGGGAAAGCCTACTCCAAGGGATGAAATGCCTCTGCAACCTCAAGTGACTTTCAAGCCATTTCACAAGTAGGGAATGGATTCCGTTGGACACATTGACCCTCCATCCAAGAAAAAGAAGTACATCATTGTGTGCACTAACTACTTGACCA
Organism: Pinus taeda; assembly: GCA_000404065.3. NCBI lineage: Eukaryota > Viridiplantae > Streptophyta > Pinopsida > Pinales > Pinaceae > Pinus > Pinus taeda. The sequence continues at coordinate 88,503 of APFE031026397.1, forward strand.
AGGGGGTTAAAGCCAAGGAAATCAAGGTAGCAATAGAGGAGAAAGCAGCTGAGTTCTTAAGGGAAAATGTATTTTACAAGTCTGGGTACCCTAGATAACTGGTCATTGATCAAGGTAGCTAGCTTACATGTCACATGATCGAAGACTTGTTAAGCCAACACAAGATCAAGCATAGAACCTCCACTCCCTATCACCGAGAAGCTAGTGGGCAAGTAGAGGTGACCAACAGAGCGCTGGAGGGTATTCTGACCAATGTGGTTAGAAATAGCAAAAAGGATTGGACATATAGATTAGTTGAGGCCACTTGGGCCTACAATACCACCTAGAAGACCACCATTGGATTCACACCCTATGAGTTGGTCTATGGGAAGAAGGTCCTACTGTCCATTGAATTTGAGCACAAAACATTGAGGATGGCGGCCCAACTAGATCTAGATCTCAGTAGTGCACAAAAGGAGAGTTTTCTCCAGTTGAATTGGTTAGATGAGTTTATAATGCAGGTCCTCCTACACACAGAGGTGACTCAAATTTAGAGGAAGATCTGGCATGACAAGAACATCAAGGACAACAATTTCAAGAAGGTTATTGGGCTTTGTTATATGATTGTAGACATAACGATTTCAAGAGCAAGTTAAGGACTAGATGGTTAGGGCCTTATGTCATAGAGAAATGTCATCATAATAGTTCAGTGTAGATTAGAACCATTGATGTAGAGGCCACTCTTTACTTGTTAATGGGCACAGATTGAAGGTTTACAATAATCCATTGTTAAAGAAAGAGTTAATTAATGGCATTAGCAAGACAGTGAAGGTTGTGGAGCAAGTCTCAGCTTCTACCTCATCAAGTCACTGAAAAAGAAAAAAAGAAAAAAAGACAAAAAAAGAGAGAAAAAATATGAAGACTCACTTGAAAAACTCCATGAGGCACCTAGGTCCCACTGTTGGCTTGATAACCTCTTGAGGTAGTTGAATGGTGTAAAAAAAAGAAAAAAATATCTCTAGGTAAAAACATCTTTTGAGGTGCCTAGGGCATGTAGCTAGGATGAAAACATCTTGGAGGTAGACTAGTTTCTTTCTAAAAGAAAATAAAAAATAAAAAATAATAATATATAAGAGGAAAGAAAAATTTGAAAATATTGTTTGCCGATCAACAGTAGGAGCTTCATAGAAATAAGAAAGGATCAAAAGGGACCTATCTAGTTAATGTTTTTATTTCTCCATTCATTATCCTATCTTCTTATAACAGTTAGTTATCTTCGCATAAACAGATACCTTCTATTAGATTTACTTATTCAACACATTCATATAATTTTACATAGTACATAAAGAGTAAACTTACAATTCATACCCCATATATTTCAATGCATAAAACAAGAGAAGATACACAGAAATATGGTAAAACTCCTCTTTATTAATGCTTCCAATGGTTACAGACTCAAAGTCTATGCACTCAGTTGCAGAAATAAAAACATGAACTAGATAGGTCCCTTTTGATCCTCTCTTATTGTTTTGAACTACCTACTGTTGACCTGCAAATAATATTTTGAGTTTTTTTTCTCTTTTTTTTTTATATATTAATTTCTTTTACTATTATTATTTCTTTTAGAAAGAAACTAGTCTGCCTCCAAGAGTTTTCATCCTAGCTGCTTGCCTTGGGCACCTCAATATATAATATATTATATTATATATATATATATATATATATATATATATATATATATATATATATATATATTATATATATATATATCGACCCAGGTGCCTCATGGAGTTTTTCAAGCGAGTTTCCGTAACTTTTCTCCCTTTTATTTTTTAGTTTTTCTTTTTTTCCTTTTTTAGTGGCTTGATGAGGTAGAAGCTGAGACTTGCTCCACCACATTCACTATATTTTTGATGCCATTAATTAACTTTTCCTTTAACAATGGCTTATTGTAAACCTTCAGTCTGTGCCCATTAACAAGTAAGGAGTGGCCTTTGCATCAATGGTTCTAATCTGCACTGAACTATTATGATGACATTTCTCTACGATATAAGGACCTAACCATCTTGTCCTTAACTTTTCCTTAAAATCTTTATGTCTGGAATCATATAACAAAGGCCAATCACCTTCTTGAAATTGTTGTCCTTGATGCTTTTTTCATGTGAGATCTTCCTCTGAATTTGAGTCACCTCTATGTGTAGGAGGGCCTCCATTCTAAACTCAACTAACCCATTCAACTGGAGTAATCTCTCTTTTTGTGCACTGCTGAGACCTAGATCTAGTTGGGCTACCATCCTTAATGTATTATGCTCAAATTCAATGGAAAATAGGGCCTTTTTCCCATAGACCAACTCATAGGGTTTGAATCCAATGGTGGTCTTCCAGGTAGTATTGTAGGCCCAAGTGGCTTCAACTAATCTATCTGCTCAATATTTTCTGCTGCTGCTAACCACTTTCGTCAGAATGCCCTCCAGCGCTTTATTGGTCACCTTAGACTGTCTGAAATGGCCAGTAGTATAGGGATTTGTCTGGCTAAGTAACTCTAAACTTTGACCCAAGTTCAAAGTTAATTAGCCAAACAAATCCCTGTACTACTGGCCTTTTTGGCAAGAGTCTACAGAGTGCGTACTAAGGTCTCACCCGAAGTAGTATGGGGTAATGTTGGAACTAGGTTTCCGAACCCTTGAGATGTCGAGGGGTTGATTTATTCCAACTGTGAATACCTTCATGTGCTTCCCTGACCTATGAGGCCTTCGGACCTTGTTATATTTGCCTTTGCATAGCCCTAACCAAGGTCTGTGGGGCTTTTACGTTACTAGGGCAGTGATCTGCACTATTCCCCAAGTCACACCATGGTTCTTACTTATCTTCTTATAACAGTTAGTTATCTTCGTGTAAACAATTACCTTATATTATATTTACTTATTCAACACATTCATATAAGTTTGCACAGTAAATAAATAGCCAACTTACAATTCATACCCCATATATTTGAATGCATAAAACAAGAAAAGATACACAGAAATATCGTAAAAAAACTCTTTATTAATGCTTCCAATGGTTACAGACTCGACCTTCCCGGTGCACACAACTAGAGGGGTCCACACCCTCAGCTACGGAATACCAGGCCTCTATGCACTTAGCTGCAAAGCCAAATCCTACTCTACAACCCAAAGGCACAACTCTAAACTTTGACTTGATCGATAATCCTTAGATGTTGATGATCTCTTTACACTCAGAGCCTCACTCTATTTATACAATCCCATGGTTCGTGAACCATGGGTAGATCTCTCAAGTCGATATTACATTAAAAAAGCACGGGTGGACAACCCTATGACTCAATGACAATTTCGTGCTCCAAGCTCACAAATCACAAAGTATTTTCATTGGAATTAGTCAAAACTTGGGCTTTAAGCCCCAAAACTTGCCTTGGGGGGATACCACATCCAACAGCCCCCCAACAAAAACATCATGACTTGCGCTCAAGTGGCTCTGTTGGTGCAGAGATATTCCTGCAGAGACCTCCCAACTTTGCTTGGATGGCTGCAAGGTCGGCAACGCATTGAGCGACTGCTTGTTGAATCTCCCGTACTTATTGTTCCTAGACCATGGTGTCAAAACGTCTTCCCTAGATCTATTCCTAAATCCCCTTCATCTACGTGAGCTTGCCTTCAATTATTACTGTGATGATGAAGGGAATTTTGTGAGGACCTCGAATGATTCTTCCAACATTCTTGTGTAGTCCCTTACTGCATTTTTGATCTCCTCCATCCCCAATGTAATGGTGCTAGCACATTGTTCCCTGCCCTCTGGAGGAGTTGAAGGCTACACCTACAACCGCAACTCTGCTATCTGAAGGTTCAGCTCCAGTTGAACCTTGTTCACTTCTTCTTGTGCTTGCTCAGGGACCATCTTGCGGGCTTCTTCAAGTACCTATGCCATCTACCTATTCTGAGACACGACCTCGTTGCACTGCAAGCTCAATTGCTCCATGTTGATCTTTTGCTCACTTAGCACCAACAACACACGGCTGTCCCTAGCCCATAGTTCTGTAGTAATCCCATCCTATAGAACATAGAGCATCTCCCACAGGAGTGTAACCATGTTGATCCCTATACCTTTCAATGTACTGATTGTAGGCTTGTCATCCTCATTTGCTATAACCAGTGTCCCTTCTGGTAGCACCATTGTGTTGGTCATATGACCATGTAGCATTTCCTCGGTTGTGGCTATCCCTATTGCAAGGCTGGTCGAGAGAGTACCAGCTTGAGCAGTGTGCACCTGCAACTCTTGAATCTGCACTCAGAGGGCCCCAAACCGAATCTAGTTCTCCTCTGCAAAGTTTTGGAGGGCCTTTGTAGTTATGTTGCACACCGTCTCCCTTATATCGTGAGATCCCCCTCAATAAGGGTGATTAGGTTGATAGACAGCTTTGACGCTTTTACCTTCTTGCGCGACCCCACCTGCTCACTCAGGTTCCTGCACTTTAATAGTGTTGACGTTGTCTACATGTCCGCACTTCCGTACTCTACCTCTGTTTCCATTTCTAGCAAAGGAAACTTCCAGCACTCATGCACCTCCTTTGTTGTCTTCTATGCTGTTATTATGGCCTTTTTTTGTTCTGTTGTTGTCTGCGTAGCATCCCGTGTCTCCTGTGCATTCCCTACTACTGCTTCTTTCCTTGTCTTTTCTGCCAATTGTGCCATGTGTAGTTTGGTCTCCTCCTTCTTCTTTTGTGGAGCAGCTTTTTCCATCGTAGAGATGTCTATAGCATGCCACTCCAGCGTCCATGTCTCCAGTATGTCAAAGATCACATCATCTGTGGCCATATATGGTACCTCATTCAACTTCTTTGCAGGGTCCTTGCATTCCCTGAGGTAGATGTGATGAAAGTCTGCCTTAAAATATGCAAAACATTGCAATCTATTGTAGACAATGGGTGATAACTGCAGCTTGTGGTTAATCCCCATTCTGATGTTCATCTCCATGAACACCAATAATATTTTGTTGTTGTGGATCTAGTTCGTGTCTTTAGTGGCCCACAACGAAGCATACTTCGTGGCCTCTAGGAGATCCCTTGCAATTATGGGGAACAGGTTGTCCTTAGGAAATTCCCCTGCTACCAACACTATGGATAGTAGAAGGCATGCATAGTGGAAGGTTTTCCCTTATTCCTGTGCCTTGTGGCAATTTTCCAGGAACTCCTTGCAAACAAATTCAAACCAGTTAAACTGGACCCCCTCCACACACTATTCAGCAGGTGCACCCTCCGACGGGGGCACCTCATCCATGCAACACTTCTACATGAGCTTACCTGCTAGTATTTGAGTCACGACTTGAACTTATTTGTTTTTGATGCTGGAGATTACGTAGCCCTTATTTTTCTTCTCTAGATTATATTTCTTTTTCATGGCCTCTGCAATGGCCAAATTACATCTCTTACCATCTGAAATGTCTGCAGGTTCCTCTCCTTTACATGAGAGCTGGCTAATTTGATGGATTAGGTGGTCCATGACGGGAATGGGGTCCTCTAGGCACAAACACCCACCATGCACCAGGTGGAGCAACTGCCTGATGATGAAGATAGTCACTGGGATGTGATGGTAATGCAGCACCCATAGGAGGTTCAACAACCCTGCATTCTCAACTCTGTGTAACAACTTGCACAGCTCCAATTCTATAACTCCCGCTGCGGTGTTCTGCTTCGGCTTCACAAGCTACGCAGTTTCCATTGAGTGACATTCTCGTGGTTAGTGAGATCCCAATCTTATAAATTCAAATTTGGCACCGTCCTAGGTGTGTTCCTTCAAAAATGATATCATCCAGGAGGAGTGAAGTCTACAGAGATCTCTTGCTCTCATCGAGGTCCTTGGGTACCTTTTCCTTCCCCTTTCGTGGGGGCACATACACGGGAAGATTTGTTGGAGGGTGTGCAACCTCGGTTTCTTCCTCCATGCCCTCGTCCTCGTCCTCTTCAATTATGAGATCCTCAAGGTCTTCTTCCTCCTCATTAGCTTCAAGGTTATTTGCTTTCCCTTTCTCCTCCATTGTTAATTTAGTTCGTAGTGGGTTTCGAGGGGACACACACACAAGAATCATTGGATGTTTATCTTTATTCGGTCTCAGTGTGTGTGGTGATTTAGGTATTTTCACAATAATCTCGGTGGCCTAAGGGGCATATTCTATGGTCATGGCCTCAGCAGCTTCTTTGGTGGTCATCTTTGTGATTTCCTTGGCTTCTTCAGACGCTGCCATCTTATTCATCCAGATACTTCTCAACTATTCACTTAGGTGCTCAACCAACGCTCTCCATAGGACAAAATGTTCTCAGTTCAAAATACTCGAGACGCACGATAGCTCAATTCACAAATGACCGAGTGTTGTTTCCTAGGTAGCCCTTTCTAATTTATAGCACCTTTTGAATTTTAATTCAGCCGTTACCCCCAAATCCAGTCCAGTAATGGTCCCTTAGCAGTAGATTTTCCCAAATTTTGCCCATAAAGCTCATCCTAAATGCCTTCCCCCTACTCCATTTGGTCTCAAGTCAAACATCACATCGTAAATAGTGACTACAATAGTCACTTTCCATCCAACTCATAAGGCAGCGCTGCCCCCCTTGCACGGTCGTGGACCTTGTGACACTTTGCTTCTTAGTGCAACCCCAAAATTGCACAACTCTTGGGCCGAGTAGTTTATAGTCCTGCGCCTCCTTTCAACTACCTGGATCGCTAAGACTATACTTCCCACAGCTAGTCAGGTGGCCATGCCACTTATATAGGGTCCCAATTGGTTATCCATCACTTTTCCTGGAACAAATCCACCTTCCTTTTTTACGGTTGATGTCACGCACTTCTCCATTTGCATCCTGCCATCATGGGTGATCCCTTTATTAATATACAGTTCAATCCAAGGCATCAGGTTGATCAACTCCTAGTGGTAGTCCCAAAATTTGTCACCGTAGTCGTGCACACCCTATTTTATCGCCTTGAGTTTCTTATCAAGAAAATTCGTATTTATTTCTTCCTCAAGCTTCTTGACTTTGGTTTCTAGTAGAGCACTTTTCTCCTGCAACTGCACTCTTTTTTCATGAGTTCTTGGAGCCTAATATCACCCTGCCAGATTTCTCCTTCAAGTCCGAAGCGTTATTCTTCGTTCAGCTACGTTATTCCTTCTTCCAAAACTCCGCGAGCCATCATATCCACCGGTGCTGCTATCTGTGGACTAGGCATTATACTCTTTTGGGACTAGAGTGTTCACTCCATAGGTCAGCCTCAGAGGAGTCTGTCCCGTGAGCCTCTTGCATGTTGTCCTATAAGCCTATATAACTACTGGAACACACAGGTCCCAATCACTCCACTGCGCATAATATACCTTGTTCAGTGCTTCGCACACTCTGTTAAAGGCTTTTGCATGCATAACCTTCTACACACTCATTCTTTCTAGAGTCCATTGTCGCAACTGGAGGAGTTGTTCATGAAATTTCCTCGCCTGGACATGCTTATTGGCTATGTCCCCTAACACAAAGTCCATGTGCATCTGCGTAGGTTGAACCCACCTGAGCAGATGCATCAGGGAAAATTTTAAGAACCCCCCCTAAATTTATAAATATAATAAATGGGCGAATCTCCATGGTATATAGGAAAAATGGAAGGCGATTTTATCAATAATAAAATATGTATATATATTTTTTTGGCGAATCTCTCACCAGGCATGGCGAATATTTTACTTAATTATAAAATCTTGTAATATCTTAGCAAGTCTTCCACTAAATAATAAAACTTTGTAAAGTCCTAGTGAATCTTAGCATTGTGAACTCTTAGAGAATTTTTTGAAAAAGTATAAAACCATATACGACAAGAGCCACATGGTGGAAATATCACTATTTTTTTTCACATTTCCATGACATGGAACTTGTTTATAAAATTATAAAAAAGCCAACCAAGTCCCTTATGATATGCAGGTAAGCTTATAATAGAGTTTGATACCTCTACTATGCTTGTCTTCATTCAAGTGTCATATCTGCTATACTTAACACTGTGAATCACAACTCTCTCAAAACTCAACTCTATAGTGTAATTAAAACCTTTGGAAATTCAATCTAACAACTCTATAAAAAGGATTAGTGAAATGGAAGCTTTTGTGAATGAGCCCACTAACTATCACTGCTAAACAATCAATCTAGACTATGAAGTCTTCCATCTTGATCACAATCATGCTCACGATCAAGGGAGTGCGACCACCTGGCTTGACATTGGCCATCATAGTTTCACTTTGAATCTCCTTTCCTGTGTGGATGTTTGGACAAATAAATGTGAAATCAAAGTCACTTTGAATTTTCTTTCCTGTGAGGGATCACATCCACAGTTGATTAGTAAAAGATAATCTACTATATATTATGTTCAAGAAATTGACTACAATCTACAGTGGAAACGAGACCACCTAGATAAAAATGCATATGACCTTAGTAGCTATAAAACAATCACTCCATCATTACAAGACCACCTAGATTTTGGCACTTAATCTAAATAATGGCACTAGTTGTAGTGCTTATTTGCATTAACACCATGGAAAAGCAACAACAATGTTCAAAGCACTCTTACTGGAAAAGTTGTAATGTTCCAAGAATATTTAATGATAGCATCTAAACCTCGTACTATGGTGGGGAAACTAGGGAACCCAAATCTTGGAAGATATCTCATACCAAATCTGAGAAAAAAATAAAAAAGGGAAAAAATCAAAATCTATAAATCAAGCAATGAATTGTTTACAAATAAAATACAATTCCTTTAACTAACAGTTAAATTGTGGTGATATATTTAAATATTTAGTAAGAGGGGAACTTCAAACCATGGAATATTACCTTTGTCATTACATTCATCCCTCAGTGACTGAGATTACAAATCAATACTTATGGAAAGATTGTAAGAAATTCTGTGAAATAGTAAAGCATAACCTCTATTTTCAAGCAACAAAATCAAGACATTGTTACATCTAGAGCCATAATTGATACATAATCAATGAATCAAGTCCTTTTATGGCACAGGCTTGTTTCACAACCTCTATTTTCTCAATAACAAAATCAAGACACTGTATGTGGTTACTTCCAAAAGGAAACTGCATTTTAATTTGGAAGAGGATCTTATCAAAAGACATGGATTTATTCAAAGTTAAGTTGGAATATGGGATCATGGTACTTAAATTGAAAAAATATGCTTTCCTTTTAGAAACATTACAGTTATACAATGTTTTTTGAAAACATTAGAATTTGAAATTGGGCCTTTCTCTCAAGACAAATTTTCATTAATAGAATGTACTTTCCTACCCGAAACGTTGTATATATCCAGGAAAAACTTGAAAAGCATAAGAGAACTTAGCTTAATGTCCTTTCTTTCCTTCCTTAACATTATTAAAGAGTTGAGGTTCCCCAAGTCATCAGGTAACATTCAAGGGAAATGACAGTTAGTAATAGTCCAATTCACAACGGAAGATGTGTCACAAATATGAGGGTGCATCTCCTCCAAATCACAAAAGTGCTCCAGGTTAAAATCTAGCATTATTGGAAGCTTAATGCTCGACTGGGTGTTATTGAACCCAGACATTTTTCCAATCAACACTAAAAGCTTAAAGATAGATTCTCTAAGTCCTACATGACTTTACTATGCTCTTGAAGTGGGGCACATGCCGACTCTCCAAGTGAATAGTCTTAAACTAAGTGAAGATAAGGTCGATAGATCATTCAGTGTGGATCTCTTTAACCCATAATTGAATACTATGTCTCTCTTGAACCCATAATTGAATACTATTAGGACTTTCAATTTTTTCATGGAACTCAAAAATGTTGGAAGAAAGTATTTGCTTCTAGAAAAGAGTAAAACTAAAACCTTTGCTTGAGGACAATCAATGTCACACCACTAACACTTCTCCATGGAATCTGTATAGGTAAACCACAAATGTAGAATTCCATTAGAATATTGTGTTTATTGAATACAAAATGAAATCATTGCATTTCTTTAAAATATTTTTTGAAATCAAAATTACCGAAATTACATATTGATAACCTAGTGG
>APFE031026406.1:1391-16410 GCA_000404065.3 Pinus taeda
TCTCTTATACCTTTGAGGAAGATTGTGCGAACAGTTTCTTGATTTAGGGAATGCTGTTTAGACTTCTGAAGATTATATGTAAACCACTCTAAATATTCTTCTAGATTTTCATCTTCTTGCTGTGTCATTATAAACACATCTTCCTTTGAATCTCTAGATCTACAATAAGGCTGGTATTTCTTAAGGAAGATTGTTCGCATATCATCCCAGGAATCTATTGTTTGTTCTCCTAACCCCATAAACCATTTTAAGGCTGCTGCTTTTAATGTTGCAGGAAAAAGACGAAGCTTATGGACATCATCAGTATAGCCATATGTTCTACATAAGATATCGAATTCAAACATGAATGAATCTGGATCTTCTGTAGACATTCCATAGAAATTTGGCAACACAGAAGGTGGAATGTTTTTCATTTTTACTTCTTCTCCTAGTATTGCACTTGTATCTATTATTGGGAAACCAAAAGTTGATTCTTGGTCAAGTCCATCTTCTTGTCTTTTCCTATCATTTTCTAACTTCCTATCATTTTCGTGTTTCCTGTCTTCCTCTCTCTTCCTCCTCCATTCTCTTTCTTGTCTTTCATTTTCATCTCTTTGTTCTTCATCATTAAGATGAACGGATCCATGTCGTTCTGCCATTGTTTCAATTTCAGGTGGAGGTTCAAGTTGTGGGAAGATAGGAGGATCGATAGATGGAAAAACAAGTTGTTTTCCTTTCTCTTTTGGTTTTCCGGAAGTGGAGAATTTTTGCTTTGCTTCCCAAGCTGACAGAGTTTTCCTTTCAATCAAAGTTAATCTTTGGCCACTTCTTTGTTTTTCAATCAATTCTTCAATGATTGGATTACCAGTAACAGGTGTATGTGATGATCCTATTTCTATTTGTGGGGGGTTTTTGATAAATCTACCTTGAGGATCTCTAACTCTAGGCATAAAGAAACATAATTAAAGAAATGAAATGTAACTAATGTTTTTGTTTATTTTGGATTTTATCTTCCTATTGACTATGCCGATATTTGCCTCCCCGGCAACGGTGCCAAAATGTTGGGCTAATTTATGTAACTAAATTAACACAAGTATTTATTATCAATCCAGGTTTGTGAAACTTGGAGGCAAATCCACTATTTGTGAAGATCAAGTATAACCAAACTTTGAAAGATAAATGATTAAAAACTAAGAGAAAATATATCCTAAAACTCTTGATTCAATCAGCTTAAAAGAGGAAACATTGAAAGAGTTCTTGACTCAAGAAGTCTACTTTCACCTCAGTTATTACTTAATGAATTAGAGATTATAACCAAAAACTCAAGATGCATAAATCATACATGAAAAAGGCTTTTAACTTAAGAGACGCTTAAAGTTTCCATAATAACTCATTCATCTCAAGATATAAATCTAAATGGAAACAAACTATTTGCATGTAAACAAAAGAGACTAACTCTAATTCACCATTTCATAGAGAGAATGCCCAACTTGAACACTTGTTTTCCAACTCAATTAGATGATAAATAAACCATTAACAAATGAAATCAATCACTATTCATAACCATGATGCAATCTGAAATAAGACTTTGAAAAACTAAAGCTACCATCAACCAGATTTGCAATGAAATAAAACTAGTTTAACTTGGAAGTGTACTTAGCTTGGAGTGGGGGCCCTCCACCCTTGCCTTGCACACTTATGAAGATGATATCAGAAGCTTTATATCAGTCAAACATCCTTGTATTGATCAGCAAAATGAGAGTAACACAAGTCTCCAACTTAAGTCTTCAAACCAAAAATATTACAGCATAAAATTATCATATGTCAAGTGTGTTGAGCCATCAAAGTGTGGCTCTTAAATAAGGAGTTCATGAAACCAACTGATCTAAAATCACTCTAAAAAACATATCTAATCTAATCCACCTATCCAATTCGAATCCAACGCCCTCATCCCAAGAAATATGACTAATATCAGGGAATCCCAAAACAGCCCTATTTAGATGGGATTTCTGGATGACTAGTCATGATTGACTAGCTTCAAAAAGGCATAATAAAGCTCATTCTGTTGGAACCAAGCGTAGGTGGCTTGGTACTAGTTCCCAAGCTTTCTATTCATGCATCCCATTCATGCTAAAGTGGCATGCATCCATATCAACCATGAAGTGATTACGGGAATTTCTGAAATTGCCAAAATTGCACTTAAAATCAAACTTTTATAAAAACTTTAGAAATTGAAAAATTAAAGTTAAATACCTGATTAGACATCAAATATTCATTAAAATGAAATGGATTAAGTGAAAATGAAGGATAAATGGATAGCTAGGTAAGTTTCTCAAAGCAAAATAAGATCAAAACTGAGGCCCAACAACTCGTAATTGCATAGCCACGCTTCTTCTTTTCCAGCTTGTATTTAGTTTTCATGGCTTCTATGAGCGCCAAATCACTACTTTTACTAGCTATCTCTGCGGGGTCCCTTCCCTTATAGGGAAGCCAAGAAATCCTATGAATAAGCTTCGTCATGATGGGAATAGGCTCCTCCAGCCATAGATACCCATCATGCACCAGGAACAACAGCTTCCTGATGACAAAAATGGTGATGGGTGCACGGTGAAAGTGGTGTATCCATCGTAGATGAAGTAACCTGACCTTCTCCACACCGTGCAACCATTTTCATGGCTCTAACGTGATTACTAGCCCTTCCAACTTTTGTTTCATCAAGCTTTCCGTCGCCATGTGTGGGAACTTCTCGCTATCCGCGAGGTCCCAATCTTTGAATTTCAGGTTAGGCACTTGGCCTAGGGGCGAACCTTCAAAAGTAATTCTGTCGGGGAGGAGTGGGGTCTAGAGCACACTCTTTGTGGCCTCCAGGTCATTAGCCACCCTAACTTTCCCTTTCCACAGAGGGACATACGTGGGTAACTTTGCTGCAGAAGGCATTGGTGGAACGTCCTCCTCCATGTCGTCTTGCACCTCTATTTAATCAATTAGGGCCTGTAAGTCCTCCTCCTCTTCATCCGATTCAACGGTGATGACTTTGCCTTTCTCTTCCATTGATATCTTGCCGAACCACGGGTTTCTTGGGGACATGCGAACTAGTCCCATAATTTGTTTATCTTTCTTTGGCCGCGACATGCATGGTGATTTTGGAACTTCTGGTGCAACCGCCGCATCTCTGGTCTCCTCAGCAGTATCTTCAGAAAATCTCACACCTAGCCTGGTAACAGTCATCGTGTTTGCACGGGATATGCTCTGTCGCATACTTAAAGATGGTAAGGTTGTTCGGTGCTCAATACTCCGCAATTGCTCAAATCTCAAACAACCAAGTGTTGTCTTGTGCTTAGTTCTTGGAGTTTTATAGTGTCTTTTGAATTTAAATTCGGTCGTTCCCCCCACTTCTGAGTCATTAATGCATTCTTGGAGGCAAATTGTCCCAAATCTAGCTCTTAATTTGTATCTTAATTGCTTGTCGCCCACTCTGTTTTACCTTAAATTGGACATCTCATCATGAACAGTGACGTCAATGGTTACTTCCCAGGCTACCCACATGGTAGCGCAACCCCCCGTGCGTGGACGTGACCCTTGTACCACGCTGATTTTGTGCACACCTCCCTCACTGTGTAGTTCCAAAACATACTCCTTTAGATTCCCACGCTCTCTTTCAACTATTTGTAGCGCTGAGACTGTGCTCCCCATGGTTATTCAGGTGGTTGCCCCACCTGTGTGAGACTGCAACTCACCTTGCAGCATAGAGTGTGGACACTCCTCACTTGCCCTCGCAACAGTTGGCGACATGTGCTTTATCTTATCTGGTGCACTTCCCTTATTACTGCGTTTGGTAAGGTGCGGTCTCAACCATGGTAATAGAATCATAAATTCTCGGCAATACTCTTCCAATGCATTGGTATGACCATCCATATCTTGCCTTGTCATCCTTGGTTTATCGACAAGACATGCTTGCATGACCCTGTTTTTCGGTATTTTGATCTCAACATCCATCAACATGCTTCTCTTCCTTAATTGTACACGATCTTCTTTGAGTTCGCAAAGCCTAAGGTTCCCTCGTTGAATGGCTTCTCGAATCCTTCTATGGTCATCCTCGCGTAGCTGTGTGTTTCCTTCATCCTGGTCTTCGCGTGCTGTCGTAAATACGGGAGCTATTATGCATGGATTCCTTTCAGTATTCCCTTCAGAAATCTCAGTTTCTACTCGGTTTCACACCTTTGGCATCATCTCCGTGCTCAAATTTTTGCACATGGTTCTATAAGCCCATCGAACCACTGGCACACGTAGGTCCCAATCAGTTCGTTTCATCTAGCAAACCTTTATTCAGTACTTTGTGCACCCTATCGAATGCCTCATCATAGGGAATTGTTAACATGTGTAGTCCTTCTTGTCATTGTGGTTTGTTCTGATTCTTTAGGCTGTGTGCTTGTGCGGATTGTACAACATATGCCTGTACCCATTGGGAAAGGTAGCACGCAAGTTATTCTTCCCCAGCTGATTGGCTTTTGTTCAAAGTTAGGGTTTTCCAAAACATAGGCGCATCATCCTTCTGCATGTGTTCCAGTCTTCAAAAGTTCCTTGATGTGTACCCCACCATCGTGCGGGCATTGCGCGTAGTGCCTACTTCAGTACATCGAATCGCTGCTACTCTGGTACTATATTTTCAAATTTGCTCAGGAATTCATCCACCGTGACAATCCATCATATGTTGGTAGCTCCCTTGCCTTTGTTTTCATGCAACGCAATGATCAGATCATCATGTTGCAGTTCAGTGTTGTTACTTCGTCTAGTCGATTCTGCCAACGCTTTATTTCTTCGTCTAAATCTGAAGTGCAGAAGGTTTTGTGCTCCCACAAAATCCTCCCATCCGCAGTCAGATTCACCCAATCCTCTCCTTGTACAGTGATCTTATAGATATAGTCGAGATCATCATCACTATCATCATCATGCACTGGTTTAGTGTATCGCGTTCCTTTGGCTGGGTCTAGTGGTACTACTATGCGTAGTGACTTTTTCTCAAAGGTCATTTTGCGCTTCCTCAAATTTATGACTCCGTTAATATCAGTAGCCAAGTCTATTCCTAGTAGTGTGGGATAGGGATTGTTTTCATCGACAATCTCTATCACTTCAAAATTCGCCTGCGCGCTTGTGCCTTCAATATCGACTGCTACCCCTTGCAATCTTCCCATGGGAAAAATCTTCTGTTGGTTCACCATCCATAACTGAATAGGGGACCATTGCAATGTGGGTCTACCCATGCATTCCCAAATTTTCTTTGGTAGTACCTAATCCATTTTGTACTCGCCTATTTGCGCAGTCAACCTGATCTCCCTTCCTGTGCGCAATGCATGCTTTCCAAGTTTGCAGACCACGTGTGGTTCTCCTGACCCCGCGCACCTAGTGATAAGTTCCTGTAGCCCTTCGACAGCCTTGCTGTCACGCAATAGTTTCATGCATGTCTCCAGAAAGGTAGTGAACATGGAAGGATCCATCCCTGGTTCCAGTTGATCCTTAGTACCTGAAGTGGAGGCCTCCATGAAGCTCTTCTTAGCTTCCATGAATGTCTCCTTTGCATGTTCTAAATCAAACTTGGGTTCCTTTGTAGGAGCTTTACGAACCCACGTGCTTTCTTCTGGTTGCTTCCCTTTATCACCTCCTATTGTAATATTGCTTCTGAGCATCATGTTTACATTTAGGTCTTCCTCGCATGGTTCGGGCCTCATCATTTGTAAATTTTGGGTCGGAGGGGGCTGGAGTACCCCCTTTTCGTGCATCTTTGCTATCAGCAAAGGGAAATCTTCTGCCTCAATGTCAAACTGACTATAGTACCAACATGATATCCTAGTCGGGTTCATACAATTGTGGGCATAATGTCCTAACCCTCCACAATTGTAGCAAATTATCTGACCACGACCCCTTCCTAGTCCCATTCCACCTCGACTCTGACTGCGCCCTTGAAACCTAGTGCGCACCATCCCTACATTTGGGTCGAGGGCTCGCATTTCGACCTCCACCCTTTAGGCAGGAGTCTAATCCATCATTAGTTCATAACTTTGGCAGGTGCATTCATCATGGCCTTCCAACCTGCAGAAATTACAAAACAACTGTTGGGATGTCTGCGTATACTTTTGCAATAGGTGACAATTATCCATGGTATGTCTTCTTCCTATCTTGAAGATCATGCACCATAATGCAGATGCCACACTTGACCCCGCCTGTGCCTCTAGTCTTAATGGCATTGGCCCTCCTCCTGCCAAGTAGTTCACGAATACTGTACAGTGATCTTTGTTGTGGCCATGGCCTCTGCATTTTATGCACCATACTTCCTCATGCGCCTTTGGCCGAGGTGCTCTATCCTATTTCAAACCCTGCATTTTCAAACACAGATTCTGTAGCTTCACGTGGATCTGTTGTGTTAGCTTCCTGCTGCAACAGGTTATTCATTTTTCATGATTGGCATTTTATAGGCCAAATATGTCGTACTTTGCTTGCTGCAATGCTCCATATTTGTTTAGCAGTCTCCAAGTGAAGAAGGCTACTTCAAGTTCATCCAATTGCCTTCAAATTTTGTAAATTTATCCCGGTATCACCACTTTTCAGTTAAAGGGAGGTCCAAACAGTTTAATCTTGGTCTCCCTAGGTTTAAATTTCCTGTTTTAGAATATAGAGATTGTAAATCTGTCCAACCAGTTTAATCTTGGCAGATTCTTAGATAGGTAGAGAAACAGAGGATCCCAACAGCTTAATCTGGGCTCTGGAAGAAATAAGGGTAGTATGTAGATAGGAAAGCATAAAAAAGAAAGTGAATGACGGGTTTGCAAGTCTAAGTGCACCCCCAAACAAAAGAAGAAAAAATGCTAGGTAAGTAGGCTGGGTAGGTAGTTCTGAGGTTGTTGAATTGCTGGCCAGTTCCAAGTTTTCAGGTGTCATATCATTCAGGACATAATCAGCAAGGATTTGTATGCAAGAAGCTTAAAAGAGGTATAACTGACTCCCCTTCTTTGTTCTCCCCAATCATTAACTAACTTCCCCAAAAGGGTCAAGATCTGCTTGACACCTCTTAAGTTCCATCATCTTCATAACACTGGCTTGAGTAAAGATCTGCTTTACTCAAAGTTGTTCCATATTTTCTCCTAAAGTATGGTCCTACCCCCTTGTAACCGCCTAATCTCTCCTGAACTTAGCGCTTTCTTACCGTCTCCATATTAACCACTAACATTATTATTTAGCTCCCTATTCTTCCCATCCCTTTATTAATATTAAGTAAAATCCCCCTACGTAATATCCCTCCCCGTGGTTGAGAAATAACCATAAGTACTCCCGGGAATTGCTCAGTTTATCTGAAACTCAGCAAGAATCCTTGACCTCCAAAACCACCTCCCAGATACAATGGACTCCTTCCAAAGTATAAAATCCCTCTGAGGAAATTGGACCCCTTCTGAAACCTCCAATGCCCTTCACACCCACTTACTTGCTCTTTCCTCCCAAAACTTACAACCTCAAAGCCATATTGCATCGCAACATCGCACTTTCATCTCCATGCAGGTCATCACCAATCCGTCTCCGCCGACGCGATATTGCGATATCGACGATCGGTGGTCGAAAGCGTTGAGTTTCAACCCATTCACCCCTCCACTCTCCGCCGACGCGATATTGCAATATCGCCGATCGACAATCGCAAGCGCCGAGTGTCCAACCCAAGCACCCTCGTTCCCCGCCGACGCAATATCGCGATATCGCATCGGAGTTTCTTCATCACATTACCTCCAGTATTTCACCACGTTGCTTTGTACCAGGGACCCACAGATGACGTCATCCGCCGTACAGCCGACGCCATGCTTACGTCAGCAGCCAGAAAGCCGAAACTTCGCACAGGAAGAAAAATCGCACTTCGGAGCTCTAGATCAAGAAACAGAGGCAGTTTCCGATGCGCGATTAGCGTGAAGCGCTAATCGCGCATCGCTACGGGAAATAGGCCATTTCGAGGAATCTTCAGGGAATCTTCTGATTTCTTAGCCCATTGCGACCGAAAAGCCCGAAAATCACCCGATCGTGCCAAAAGGATCCGGTTTAAAGATAGCAGAAGATCAATCACAGAGTTTAAAGTGTATCAGATCAAATCATTAGGCATCAAGCGTGTCAAAGAGTATTAGTCGACGGTGGGAGCCATCAATGTAGCGGCAAAGAGTATTAGCGAATATCTTGAGCAGCGGCCTGAAGCAGGAGAAAATTTAATATCTTCCAGTAGATTCATAGAAAGAGGGCGAAACTACTTGAAGTTCTCAAATCGTAATTATTGCACATTCAATTCACACCAGAGCCGAACTACAGTTCCCGAAGCATAATCACTCCAGCAGCAACGCATCTGGTCCCCAAAGGGCCACCTCGTCACCTGTTCCAATCCAGCTACCCCCAGCGCAGCCAAAAAGATTTACTTGCATTTAATTCCAAAAACACTTAGATTTTTGAAGAGTTCTCTAAGCAGACCCGTCGAGGTCACTTGTAATGATGTCTTTCCGATATTTTGCTTCTAAATACCACCCTGAGCAATGTTGTGAGGGTTCGGTTGGTTGGTAGTAGTTGTTGGTCAGTCTTCTTTCCAGCATTTTCTCCGAGCAGAGACTCGCACAGTAACTGTCATAATTTCCATATTCAAAGATTGTTGAAAGCATGGATTGCGAAACTACTTGATGTTTTCTCTTGGCCAAGGAATGATCACGGAATTCCTGTGCTTCTACATGATCCAATAAGTGTTCCTCTCCTCTTTTTAATTTTATGTTTTTTTTTACCACCTTTCCGCCTTTCTAAATTGCAGGAAAAAAGAATAGATTAAGATTTGTTTCATTACACCTTAAGTTCAATTTCTGTGTTTTTCAATGTTTTCCTCAGAAACAGTTATGAGCTTGTATGCTTAAATGATCTGGTTTACACTGTTTCTTTCACATATGAGTGCATGTCTTAGGAATTCTTAACTGCTCCTGGATCCCATTCATCCATTTCTCCCCTTTGTCAGCATGATGAAATGATTCTCCTTTGCCTTTCATCCCTGATGTTCACTCTGTACTTTCAGCAGACAGAAATTGTATCCTGTGTGGCTATCCTGCTCCGTATCCCCTTGTGACCAAGAAAACGCTCGCAAGCCTCAATCTGTGACTCCATACCCAATGGTTCGAAACTTATCACACCTTACCGTGCCTCTTTGTTCGAGAATCCTACCTTCCTTCCAATCACAATCAACACTCCCTTGAAGTCAGAAAGCTAGCCTAAAATCATCAACTAAGGTTGAATTAAAAGGAAGAGACCCTCTCCGATTGCAGTGGGCTAGAACCTGCAATCAGAAGATTGGTTTGTGGTTACCTCGGCCGTATCCCTATTAGGAGCCTAGGGACAACCTGAGTGATAACATAATGGCAACTCCACTGGGGACCTCCTCAGATAAATCAATGAAACCAGTCTGCAGCTTTACAGAGGAAGAAGCCATCTTGTGAAAGGATCGCCGACCTGTGGTTGCATATTTATAAGAATATTTTCAAAGACTTATTAGAAGTTGGCTCCTAAGAGACAAACACATAATACACGATCAAATCCTGATCCAAATAACCTGCCCATCGTTGAAAATCCTAATTTAATTCCTAAGATCCTCAGGGAACCAAAAAAAAAGATTGCCAGACCCCTGTTAGTCCTGAAACAGTTCAGCCAATTGTTGTACCAACCCCTATCAAAGTTCTATTCTGGTCCACCCCGTGTTCCCCTGGCTCATCACCCCCTTCTCCAAGTAGCTCCACCACACCTCTATCCCATATCCCTACCACTTCGACTACTCCTTCTTCCCCTGTTATTCCCGTAATCCCCTTCGCCTTAGGTGTTTCGCTCATCCCCGTCATCATGGCTAGATATGTACCATTACAATTACCTGCTAATCCCGGGGCAATGCCTCCAGATTACCAATCAAAAATCACTTACTTCGATGGCACAACCTCTTGCACCGCCCTACAACATACAAAGAAAATGCAGGATTATTTCAAGAGTTATGAGATAGATGATGATAGCATAAGAATGAAGATCTTTGTTCAAAGTCTGACCGGTGATGTCAGAACCTGGTTTAGGGCACTTCCACCTAATTTAATACTAAACCCAGAAGCCTTATACCAAACCTTCATTAACAGATGGGAGAAAAGGAAGGACCCCCTGCACATACTATCCGAATATGAGTCTATCAAGAGAGGACCTGAGGAAGCTGTTCTGGATTACTGTGCCAGATTTAACAATGTTTACAACGCGATACCACCAAATTTAAGACCTCCACCGGACCTTGCTTTATGCAAATTCCCAGATGGTTTTGACGCCGAGATGGCGTATCAATTAAGGGAAAGAGCCCCTCAAAGCCTCACAGAAATGCAAGATGTCGCAGTAAGCGTGGAAGCAAACCTAATCGCTAAAAGAAATAGAACCAGATCCGAGAGAAAAACCACTTTCAAAGAAGAACCCTCATCTTTCGAGTAGAAGCTTGATGCGGTCGTCAGTTCCATGAACAAGCTGGGAGATAGATTAGACAACGTGGAAAGGAAAAATTCATGGAAAATTCAACAGCCCAATGCCGCTAGGAACCCAAACTTCAGAAAAACCCAAAATTTGAATGTAGGAAGGGCTAGTCAGGATCACGACATTAGACCTCCTTTTCAAGAAAACTATGCTGAGGCATCTACATTCGTTGATCCCACAGACGGCACCCTAATGAACCTGGCTGATTTCGAAAACAAACAACATTCCTTCCTCACGGAAGAAAACCGACCATACCTCAATTTAGAACAATTCCGCACCAAATCGGGCGAGTCCTTTGACTTTAAACAAGGTTATGATACTGCTATATATGAAGTTCATAAGCAATACAAGCTAAGAACACGGACTGTCGATGTTTTTCCGCCTAGTAAAGCAAGACATAGCAAACAGCGTAACAAAGCTAAAGCGAAGAGCACCAACGGTCAAACAACTGACAGGCATGGCCCAAATTTTCAACAAGTTAATGTGGAAGATGTAACAGATACACATGGTTCTATGGAGCAGCCCCTTCTCACTCCCCATCCGGAAAAAGGTCTAAAGAGCATTCCCGAAAATTTTCCCAGAATGGAGATACCACAGATGGTCATACACCGTGATACAGATGCTCTAAAAGAGAATACCGAGAGTACGCCTGAAAAAGAAAAGTCCACCACTGTCAATACCCGGAACCCAATAGAAAAACCGCTCAGCCTAGAAACCGAAATTGGAAAACCTAAAATCTCCATTCCCCTCTTAGAACTGGCTAAGCATGACGTATATAGACAGCAAATTCAAAAATCACTTCAATTGTCGGAAGTTAAGGATGATGTAAACATTCTAGATGACACCCCTGAACTACTGTTCCGGCCAGAGGTTGACGGAAAAACAACATACGGACCTGTTCCGCCTTTCTATGTTAGCCTGCACATACATGATAAGATACTGCACAATGCTATGTTTGACTCAGGCGCCTCACACAACCTCATGCCCAAAGCAGTAATGGAAAAGTTGAATCTCGATGTCACCCGACCCTATAAAGATATGTATTCGTTTGATTCAAGTCAGGTCAAATGTCTAGGCCTAATCAAAGATCATTGCGTATCCCTAGTCCAGTTTCCCAACAAGACAATCTTAATGGACATAATAGTTGCTGACATCCCCACGAAGTATGGCATGCTGCTATCCAGATCATGGGGACCAAAATTGCAAGGATCCCTTCAACTTGACCTCTCTTACGCCACTATATCTGTCTTTGGGAAACCAAAGAGACTTTATAGGGAGACATTAATGAAGTATGTAATTAGTAGAGAGGAGAAACCCCAAAATTTTCCAATATACTCAATTCATTCTGATATGGATTATTTTATTTTGTTTAATGATAATACAAGCCCCCCAACTCCTAAAAAACTGTTGTCCCTAGAGCAAGAAACCAATGCCAACGAGAGATCAGTTGCCAATTTGCATGAAACTGTCTCAACAGCCAGGGCAACCAGCACAGGACAAGAAGAAAATCCTGAAACAGAAGTCACCGGCTCATCCACTCCACATACCATTCGAATCCCCAATGCACGCCTTGGATGAGAAGTCTCATGGCATTTAGAATTTGATGGTGCAGTTAACAAGTTAGGAGCAGGGGCTGGAGTGTGGATTTACAATACTCACGAGAATCACGCACAAGGACATGCCTATAGACTCAATTTTAGATGTACAAACAATATGGCGGAGTATGAAGCCATTCTCTTAGGCCTCAAGCTGCTCAAAACCCTGGGAGCTACCAAAATTTCCATCCCGGGTGATTCGGACCTCATCATACAACAGATAAAGGGCAACCTCGTCACTAATGATTGTAGAATGAGAGAATACAGAGCTGCTGCCAGGGAATTGCTTAGCGCCTTCAGTAATTTTGAGTTGGCCAAAATCGCACGAGATCATAATATTCATGCCCATAGCCTAGCTACCTTCGCTAGCACATGTAGGCTTCCCTTTGGACCAAGTCACCGCTTCACTGCAGAAGTAAAACATAGACCGTCAATTCCTAACAATGTCGAGAGTTGGCAGGTATTCCAAGATGATGCCCAGATTAACAATTTTTTGACTCTGGAAGATGAATTCTCTAGCATAAACATTGACATGGATGCTATAGCCAAAACACAACAGTTAGCAGAAGAAGATCGCCTGACCCTAACGGCCACCATGGCTGAACAGATACTTAGCCCAACTATTTTTGACAGTACAAGCATAGGGCAACTAAAACAGTTTTGTTCACCTAAGGCAGTCGAGGTAAAAGAAGAGTTTATTGACCTAAAAGGAAATGTTCTGCCTGCTGGCCTTACCCCATTGGAAGACATGTTTGATGACAACGATGTGGCCAGAAAACCAAAGATGGAACCGTTGGATGCCGCCATAGAAGAATACAACATAGGAACAGCAGAACATCCGAGAATGATTAAACTTTCTAAAAATCTGCCTCCTGACCAAAAACCAAAATATGTGGATCTGTTCAAAGAATTTCAAGATGTATTTGCTTGGAGTTATGAGGACTTGAAGTCCTATGACACTTCAGTAATCCAGCATACCATTCCCCTAAGATCGAATCAAAAACCGTTCAAACAAAAACTCAGAAGAATCAACCCCATGCTTCTCCCTATGATTGAAAAAGAAATAAAAATAATGTTTGAAGCAAGGATCATCGCGCCCATTAGATTCTCGGAATGGGTATCTAACTTAGTTCCCACGAGAAAGAAAACAGGAGAGATAAGACTGTGTGTAGACTTGAGAAATCTAAACCAAGTCTCTCTAAAAGACCACTACCCGTTACCCAAAATGGACCACATCTTGCAGAGAGTAGTGGGTTCCTCTAGGATATCTCTACTGGATGGATTCTCAGGATTTAACCAAATCCTTGTTCACCTAGATGATCAGGACAAAACAGCTTTTACCATACCCTGGGGAACGTTCAAGTATGTTAAAATGCCTTTTGGGCTGAAAAACGTTGGCGCCACCTTTCAGATGGCAATGGATATCGCGTTTGCTAAGGAGATACACGATTTCCTTGTGGTTTACTTGGATGACCTGACCCCATTTTCCAAATCCGACCTACAACACCTTAAGCACTTAAGGCAAATTTTCATCACATGTAGGAAATACGTCATTTCCTTGAACCCTAAGAAGTCCCTGTTTGCCCTGGAGGAAGGTAGGTTATTAGGGCATATAATATCAAAATATGGAATCAGGATCGACCCAGAAAGAATTCAGGCTATCCTCCAAATCCCTTACCCAAGAAACACGAAAGAATTACAAGGATTCCTTGGAAAAATCAACTTCTTGAGGAAATTTATCCCCAATTTAGACGAGCTAATAAGGGTATTGAGCAACATGCTAAAAACAGATGCCAAGGTGAGATGGTCCCTTGAGGCCAAGAAAGCTTTCGAGAATATAAAAACAGCCCTGACTCAAACACCTGTCCTTACCAGTCCTCAATTTGATAGAGACTTTATCATTTT
Source organism: Pinus taeda (assembly GCA_000404065.3). Taxonomy (NCBI): domain Eukaryota; kingdom Viridiplantae; phylum Streptophyta; class Pinopsida; order Pinales; family Pinaceae; genus Pinus; species Pinus taeda. The sequence continues at coordinate 15,416 of APFE031026406.1, forward strand.
TTCTTTCGCATCAGAACATACCATAGCCGCAGTCCTTCTGCAGAAAGATGATTAGGGCAATGAGAAACCAATAGCTTTCTTCAGTCGAGCTTTGAGAGACGCACCCCTAAAATTTCAGATCATGGAAAAGCAAGCCTACGCCCTGGTCAAAGCCATTAAAGACTTTAGAATTTACATCCTCCACTCCCATGTGATCGCATATGTCCCTAATGCTGTTGTAAAGGATATACTAACTCAAGAATGATTGGAAGGCAGAAGAGGCAAATGGATTCCTAGCATCATTGAATACGACATTGAGATAAAGCCCACCAAGCTCGTAAAAGGACAAGGGCTAGCCAAGCTAATGGCCGAAACAAACTTCCAAGCACTAGACATTAATCAGTTGGACGATGAAGCTGAGATGGCGACTCCACAGATCAGTGATACCTTCACACAGTCCCCTTGGTATTCTGATATTTGCTTTGTATTGTTAAACCTGTGCGCTCCCCCAGGATTGTCCAGAACTAAGAAAAGATTTTTAAGAATGAAATCATCAAACTTCTGTGTCATAGATGGTGCTTTGTTTTGGAAAAATTATGAAGGCATTTTGCTTAAATGTTTAACTATAGATGAAACTAACAACGTCATGAGAGAATTTCATGCAGGTGACTGCAGAGGGCACTTGTCACGCGGAATGAGTTATACTTGCGGACAAATCTAACCTTCCTAGGAGTCTAAGACTCTCTAATGACAAACAAACCAAATAAGAGCTATCCTTCTCTAGATACACATCATTTTACAAGAATTCAAATGTTCTCGATCTTACCTTAGGTCCAATGCTTGTTGTAGTAGTCCAGTCTTGTTGATCCGAATGAGCTCCTCCTTCACCTTCAGACCTGCGTTCACTAACAAGGCAAACAATTACATAGCATCTGAATATTCATTATAAAACAAAATATATCTATCATACTGACCAAGGAATGCATGAAATAATTCATTAACAAATCATTGAGAAG